>CM038682.1:141061900-141232105 GCA_021605205.1 Aegilops longissima
TGACGACTGAATAAATAGCCGGAAGCAACAACTGCACGAGAGAGAAAGAGCGGATCCAACTAAGGAAATGCAGTACCTGTTCTGTCGGCGCTCGCGCGAAGGCAGAGCATGGAATGATCGTAGGGGCATCCTTCCTAGGTGGAAAAGACGTGTGTGACTAAAACCAGGAGGAGTAATAAGAGAACTGTAGGAACTTGCCAGGACGGCTTGGTAAGCAAGCTACCTGTTATGTAGGCGCCAACTCCCAGTTCTTTCTCTTCTTTCTTTTTGATTTTTTTATTCTCTTTTTTTACTAAATGTATAATCTCCTTTCCGGGGAAGGGGTAACATAGACGGAGGCACACGTAGACAGATACAGACTTTTTCAATCTTTTGCCTAAGCGAAGTAGTTGATCCCTCCGAGGTAAGGGCGCAGGTCCTGATACCGGATCTGGGAAACAAGCAATACTCGCCGCAATTCCTTAATGAAAATGGCGCGAGCGTTGTGGATCGTAGTGGCACAAAGTCAGGGGCAATGAGCCCGTTTCCTTCGTTGTAGCTTCGAATATTTCAGTGAAAGGAAGCAGAAAAATTGCAGGATTTTGAGTAGGCTAAACTTTATCTTCCACCTTTGTCTGCTAGCGTTTGATACATGATTGCATAAGTTTTTGTTGCCCGTTGTAACGCACGGGCATTTGTACTAATTATGAATCAATATCTACACTTCTGTCATATGGAGTACGTACTATCCGGACACTTTTGTCAGTAGGAGGCGGCCTCCTCTGCAAGCACCCACTTTATTCTGCGCACAACATTTTCAACCTTTCTGGACCACCCGAACCTACGTGGATACTAGGGCAGCTGTCCACCCTGTAGCATTGGCCTTGCCCTAATTGTGTTATCAACCTGGGAACGGAGATGATCAAACATTAACAGCACACAAAAAAAATTCTCGTCAGAAAGAAAAACAAGATACCTTAGCTTATGCCAGCTGTAAAGGCAGTGGCAAGTGGTGATGACCTATGCAAGTAAAGATCAGCCAAATTAACTTTCCACACTGCTTGTTTAGAAGCAGCTCACAGCATGACAGGTGGGTCCTCCTGCCACCGGCCCACGCGTCAGGGAGAAAGAGCTAGACTCGAGTAATATCTCGCCTTCTCGCGCCGCAGGAGATTCCCGTCCAATACGCAGAGAGCTGTGGCCCCCACTTTGTAACAGATTTTTCACCCCGGCCGTCCACAGAAACTGGCGACAGCGCGGTGTGAGGTAAAAAAACACCGGATGGGAAGGTGGGCGTCCCTTGTCAGTGAGAGAGGTTAGCTGTAAATTTGGCGACTTCCTGCGCAAGGAAAACGAAGTAACCGCCGTAAGACGGTGTGAACATTTTCCGTGCGGTGCCCGTCTATAAATTCCCCTCTCTCTCTCTCCCCATCCCACATTCTCTCGCCTCATTCACCCGCGGAATATCCCATCCCACGCAACACAACACACGCCGCAAGAGAGAGAGAGAGATGAAAGAGGGGGTGGTGATGCCGCCGCCGCCGGTCGTGGTGGTGGAGGAGGACGAGGTGGTGCCGCCGCCGCCGTTGGGGGAGGAGGAGGAGGCGGTGATGCAGCCGCCGCCGCTGGTGGAGGAGGCGGTGCAGCCACCGCCACTGGTGGAGGAGGAGGAGGAGGTGGTTGTGCAGCCGCCGCCGCTGGTGGAGGAGGAGGAGATGGTGCAGCCACCGCCGGTCATGGTGGTGGACGAGGAGGGGGTGGTGCAGCCGCCGCCGATGCTGGAGGAGGAGGAGGAGGGGGTGCAGGAGGTTCCGGATCCGGATGCGCATGCGTTGCTCCTGGCGCAGTGGGTGACGGCGACGCTGGGGCACGCGGAGGAGTACAGGCACCTCGTCGCCACCGGGGTGAACTACGTCATCGCCTGCTGCCAGGCCGCCCGCGTGATTCTCCTCGAGGTCGCGGCGGCGCTGCTCCAGGAGCCCATCGACGCAGCGGAGACCATCTACACCGACTTGCTCGAGGCCGTGTCCCAAGGCATGGATTCGCTCCTCCTCGGGCCCGCCGCGCAGATCGTCGACAGCCTCTTCAACTGGCCCGGGCCGCTCGCGGGCGCCATCGACATCGCTACGGTCCTCGTCCACGACTTCTTCTACTACACGGAACCGGAGGGCGGGCCACTCGACGAGGCCCGTCGCGAGCTCGGGTACGTCGTCAATATCGTCCACGCCGACGCCGGGCACCTCTTCAGGCTCTACGCCGCGACTCTCGGTCTCGATGCCCTCCCCGGCGGCCAAGGCGCGTACGATCTCTGGGTCCTCGACCACGACTACGCCGACGACCAGGCAAGGGAGGCGCTGCGGAGGCTGGACGTCGCCGTCGAGAGGAGCCTTGCGGCTGACTTCGCCGTCCGTCTCTGCGGGATCATGCCCGCGTCGCGGGTGCGACCCGGGGCCGACCCGTCGGCGGCACAGAGGCTGCATCAGACCATCGGCGCGGTCGACGACGTGCTGGTGGTGCTGAACGAGGTGCGAGACACCTTGGTGGAGCTGGAGCAGTCCGTGCTCAACGTCACCGGCGGCCAGGATCCTCCTCCGCCTCCATGATCGAATGGACCAGGCGCGCGCAATGCGGGCTCGTCGTTTCTGTCAACACGAGGACGCAACGCCAAGCTCTCCATCGCCCAAGTCCGAGCGCATCCAACTCCAGTAGTAAGTGTCTCGGTTCGATCTCTCGTCTTGTCCGTCCCCTGCAGGTTTTGTTGGATCGATGTTACCTGCTTTTCCAGTTCTTTGATTCCAATCGAGACTAGCTACCTTCGATTCGTTTGATAGCCGTACGCTAGCTGTTTTGTCTTTCTGATGAGTTTCTTCAGAGATGTTAGACGCATGCATATGTGCAAACGTGTGATTCTGGATCATGTTATTGTTCAGTACGATGATGGACACTGCAAACGTAATGGAGTAGGACTACTTGGCTATGTTTTGGGAAGTTAATTGTGCAGGTTCTGTTTCGTTTCCTGGATGCGATTGCAATGTCTGTTGCCCCCAATTTCTTGCTTGGTGTGTTCAATTAGTTGTGGTGATTTCTGTTGTCGTCTTGAGATCTTGTCTACTGTAGTCTTGAGCACATAGCTATTGCAATGTTGTTGTCTCCGTTGCAATGATGCTTTTGATGGATAGATCAACTGCCCAAATTGCTGTTGCTGAAGAATTAAAACTGCAAATGATAACTTGCATGCTCAGTCAAATGTAGCCTACTGCCTACCATATATGCTTGAAGTATTATGTGAACAATGGAAAATAGTTTGCACATGATGTACTTGCTATACATAGAATTTATTTGTAAGCAAAGATAGTCACGAATGTAGCAAAGTTTATATATAGACAACATGCTCCTTAATTGGAATTGCTAGATTGGGTTGCCTTTCAGTTTGAACAGGAGAAAATATATACAGAGCAGACTTTTCTGGATGGATTTTGCTGTCTTAATTGAAACTGCACTTTTGTGGACTACTATGCATGTGCAAACGTGTGATTCGGGCTCGCTTGATCATGTTCAGTACGATGATGAACACTGCAGACGTAATGGAGTTGCACGAGCTACTTGGCTATATATGTTTTGGGAAGTTAATTTTGCAGGCTCTGTTTCGTTTCCAGCCGATGCTGTTGCAATGTGTACGTGTTGCCCCTAATTTCTTGTTTGCTGTGTTGTGTGTTCAGTTAGTTGTCGTGATATCTTTTGTCGATTGTCTTGGGATCTTGTCTACTGTAATCTTCAGAACATATCAATTGCTCTATATGTGGTTGTTTCTGTTGCATGCATCCACTGGTGGATATGGATCAACTGCCCAAATTGGATTGATTGCTGATGAATTCAATGTGTACTAAGCAGCTATCTTGGGAAATTATGATCTTTTTGTTGTTGCTGAAGAATTAAAACTGCAAATGAGTACTTGCATGCCCAGTCAAATGTAGCTTGAGTTTTGGGTGTCAACTAGCCGACTGCCTGCATATTATGCTTATATGGTTGAAGTATTATGTGAACTAATGGAAAATCGAACCGGAAAGCATACAGTTTTGGTCATAGAATTTCTTTGTATCGAACGTGGAATGATAGTCGTGAGCAAAGTTTATATAGCCAACATTTTTTTTAGAAAAGGAGGAAACACCCTCGACCTCTGCATGCGGCCATATTATTATTTATTTACAAAGACCTTACAAAGTAATACAATAATAAGCCCGAGGCCACCATCTAGACGACACCTGTCGCTACTCCTATCCTTTTGATGAAGGGATGCCGAATGTCCGGTCCAAATACCAAACAGACATCGCACAAAAACCTAACATCTAACGTCGGATGCCCCATCCAAGCCAAATAGGCGGGACTGGGTAACACTCCAGTCCGGCGCACTCTCAATGAGTACCACACGCATAAGCTGCAAAGGGTCGTCACCTCCGTCTTCCCTCAGTCCATCCTCAAAGCATGTACTGGCGCATCGACCTTGACACACTTCTATGCCATCAACGCCACCATGACGCCAGACAACATCGACCTCCTGCGCGTGTCCATCTCCACACATCTGACGCCAAGCCTCCACTGTGCCATGCCGCCGAGAACCGCCGCCATGAATATGTAAAAATAAACACCGCTCCACCGAAGAAGCCATCCGCTGGTCCCTCGAGCCCGAGTGCATCTCCAAGAATGCCGCCCCCAAGGGGGTAACGACACATGAATTCCATCGTCATCCGATCAGCTGATCTAGGGTTTCCCCCGGAGGTATTGGGTGGGGTTGGGAGCTTCACCTCGATGATGCCTTCATGAAGGAAACGATGATAAGGGCATCGTCATCACTGGCTCCGGCCAATGACCGCAGACAAAGTTTTCACCCAGATCCGTCCCAAGAAATCCACCCGACAACCTGTGCACTGTCTCGACCGCCTTCAAAGCCCCAGATCTAGCCGCGTAGGTCCGGCGACCAACCGCAACAGCAGTTCCATCGTAGGAGCCCTGGCGCACCGGCCACTGCCTGAATGCGCCACCACTGGAGCCTGGGAGGACGGCTCCCACCCCACCTCCCCAAACCTCGAGAGCCGCCGAGATGGATCCCGCACGCTCATCACCGTCTCTGATCTAACCCAACCCGCGGCAAAACCACGAGATCGGCGATGTAGATCCGCCTTGGATAGGGACAGCACCACGCCATGCCACCGCTGGAAGCCTGAGCTTCACCTGCTGCCACCTTCCAGGGCCGTCGCCCCGGGATCCTGCCGCCGCCGACAGGCCGAGTCGCCGGCCACCGCGACCAAGGCCGCCATGACCCCGCGAGCCCATCGAACGGCCGTCGCCACCAGATCTTCCTCTAAGCCTAGCAGCTCCGCCGCCCCGCCCAGCACCACGCCGCCACCTTGTGCCGTCGCCCAAGACGAACAACCACGCCGCCGCGGCGCAGATCGGGGGAGAAAAGCACCCCGGCGCCATGGGTGACCCGCCTCACCTGATCTGGCGTGGGAGGGAAGAGAGCCTCCGCCGCCGCCATCAGCCGCCTGGGGCTTCGCCCGGCGACCTCCTCTAGCGGCGGCAGAGGGGAGGGGGAGGATGGACGTGCCCAGCGGCGGGCTATACATATAGCCAACATGCTGCTTAGAAATGGTCCGTTGGCATGCCTTTCATTTTTGAACAGGGGAACAGTAGGAGTAGATTTTTTTGGATGGATTTTGGTGTTTGCATTAAACTGTACTTTTATGGACTACTATGTTGTACTGGATTATTTTGCTTCACTCGCAGAATGCTGAATTTTCGTCGACATTATCAGTTCAAAACTTGGAATCAGATAATTCTTTGGTGTTTTCCTTTTCCCTTCTTCAATTCCAAATTGCACACTTCAATTGTTTATTAGGTTCCAGACATCACATTCTAGATTTGACCTTCAAGATTTCAGATTACACAATATTTTCATTTTTTTAAAGGAATCAGAGAAGCAATCACATATTTCTTTACCAATCAAACACGTACATATACATCCTTTTATAACATACACATGTATCTCGATAAAAAAATACGATGCACGTTGACATCCTGTGATATTTTATCCTCTCAATATAAAATATGTCTACACCTACAATTTTTGGTCACTACATTGACATCCTGTTATACTGGGGAAATATCGAGTACTCCCATCCTTGGGATGCTCCCCATGCTCCAACTTCAAATAAATCAATTTTAAATATTTCAAAAAATTCTGGAAAAAATATACAAGTTTATAAGGAATGTGACTACAACTCCTAAAAATTTCAGGTCCAGACTCTAAATGCAAATTGAGAAACAAAAATGTGAAATCTAGCATGAATAGTGTCATAAAAAGACAAAAGCAACATTTGACACTATTCATATCTGAATTTGTCTTTTTTGTTTCCCAATGTACATTTCAAGTTTGGACCTAAAATTTTTAGGGGGTGTAGTCACATTCCTTTGGAACATTCACCATTTTTTTCAGAATTTTTTAAACATTTAAAATTAATGTTTTAGACTTGGAGCATAGGGAGCACCCCAAGGATGGAAGCACCTGATATTTCTCCCGGTATAATTGATATGGTTTTCAAGGGTTTATTCTCCGAGATGATTGGTTATTATATGGTGAACTCTATGCTTGTCCAATTTAAGGACCCAGACAACATGATCTCAAAGACCTACGCAGGTAACACATATTGTGTACAAAATTTGATGTGACAGATGAAGACATCTATGAGGACGGAAGATAATAATATGAGATAACTGTGATTCATCAAACTTAATGATTGGTTCTGGTCTAACGATTTAATCATGGAGACGACTACTCTGTGGGGACGGCAAAGCAGGAACATAGAATGAATGTAATCCCGCGAGGAGGAGTTTTGTAACCTTAGGGTGATCCGCCTACCGAACAAACAAATCACATACTATATCCATGATACAAGGTAACTGGTATTATTGTCGCACTGGAACACTTGATGCATACCATGAACTGAATTCTCTCCGCACCTAACTTCTCTATTGCAGAAAAAAAATATTTGCTTTCAGTTTTATTTATGTTCTTTACTATCAAGAGTTATTACTCTCGCTGCCACCAACTCATCATATTTACTACTCTGGTTTATTTGCCTCTTGGGATACTAACAACGTCGGTAGAATCACAAGCAGTTACTTCACACAGGAACTGTAACAACTTGTGTGTGATAGAAATGCTGCTTATAAATACTCTCCTCCACTTGGGACGATTACTATTTGGGATACTTACGTGAAAGTGTTACAGCGACGTGTTTGTCTTGCAGTTTATCACGTGCTCAGATGCTTATGGGTGTCATCCGCGCTGAGGTGGATTATGAGGTCGTAGATCGTTAAGCTCCGTTCATTTATTTGCACTGGCATCAATCTTTGATTGCCCAGTAGATGTAATTTTCCGTAATACATGTTGCGATGTGCCAAGTTTATCCTTATTTGCCGTATATGTGCTTAGCGTGGTTCGTACCCTGATTTTCTATGTCGAAAGCACCACAAGCGGCAAATGACCAAAACATACAGTGAAATTAACTAGCACGAAATCTACATGGGTCTTTCATCTAGCGGAATGGCCCACTGCCCATAAATGAGCCCGTTAATGGGCTCATAGTTACTAGATGGGCCAAAATTGACATGGGCCCTTGATGGGCCAGATCTGCCGCTACTCTTAAATAGCCCAAATAGTCGATGAGCCATTAACGCCGAAAGCTAGATTGAGCCGCAATAGTGGTAAAGAGCCCACGGGCTATTTGCAGGCCGAAATATACCTCAGTTCATGTTTGGCCCAATTACATGTCGGGCCGTTAAGAGGACGAAAGCCAATCAGGCCATAGGTGCGCCGATATACTACTTGGGCCTTTAATAGGTCGAAAGTAAGGTCGGGCTGGAATTGTGCCATGGACAACATTGGTCGTTAATAGGACAAAACTTAGGTGAGACCACAAATGGCCCAACCACGGTGTCGTCCGTTAATATGCCGATAGACACACCGACCTGGAAATTGGCCCAACTCCAAAATAGGCTGCTAACAGGCCAAAAGAACCACTGGGTGGGAAATTGTCCCAACTCCAGAATGGGCCGATAACCGGCCAAATGACACACCTGGCCGAAAAACGGCTTAATTCTACTAATGGCCGCTAATAGGCCGAAAGAATTGTCGGGCCGCAAATGAGCCCAAAGATATAGCGGGTAGTTAATGGTCTGGGACTAGCGATGGGCCGCAATGGTGTCAAATTGTTAACGGGCCGGTGATGGGCCAAATTGGCACCACTCTTACGGGTCGTGGTTCTCAATGGGCCACCCGCAAGTAGGCCCTTAATGGGTCGGTCAGCTAACTTTGATTGGGCCGGCCTTTTTAAGTAAACATGCCACTGTTGGGTCGTCTCACCTGCCACCGTTTCATTGGCACGTATCATGCGTTGGATGTGCGACATCTGTCATGAAGTAGAGCTGGCACATGTTACTGTTGGTGAATGAGAAATTGACACGTGAAAAATTGTCATTTGCCGGGGCTATTAACGGGTATCTGATCCAAAACCAGCACCCGATACCTTAACAGTGACCCGTTATAATGGTTGCCACGTGTCGGTTGCCCTTAACGAAAACATTTCCTTGATGATAAATGGAGTATTGTCATGGAACACTTCCGTGACAATACATGTATGACTATCTTGATTCTGTCATAAAATCATCACGGATGTACATGCATGACAAAAAAACATACGTACTGTGACAAAGGCGTATCAACACGGATGTTTTTTTGTAGCCATAACCTAACATAAGTCAGTACACGCCTTGATCTTAGTACCTTCTGTTATGCTTTGATTTAAATATATGAGAGAGCACGTTGAAGGTAGTCATTTCTGTCAAATTTATAGACGTAATGTAGACCTCACAGTAATAGTGGATAGTCTTTTTCCTTTTGCATTTCTTGAACAAAAGGAAAATGAATAGAGATGTTTGTTGTTGTTCTTGTTTTCGGTTGAGACATTCATTGTTGTGATGTTCTTTACCAATTAGCAATAGGGTTCCAGATTGAGCCCTCTCATTCTATGATCTTGTTGTGGAGGGCTTTGTGCCTTCTTATCTTCTGATCTTGTTGTTCTATGATTTTGGCCGAACTCAATGGTTTGCGCATGCTGATAATGTGCAAAGAATGAAATGTTTAAGAGAAAACTTTTTATTCTTTTGAGCCGGACACAACCCTTTTTATTCTAAAGAGGCATCCGTTCACAATAAGCACCTATAGGGCACGAGAAGGCGCCCGTATAGATGTCCATGCCTGTACAACACTTTGGACACACGTTTTTTTTAGAAAAGGAGGATGACCCCCGGCCTCTGTATCTGGGAGATGCATACGGCCACTTTATTGATTATTCTCCAGGACCTTACAAAGTATTACAACAATATGCCTGAATCCACCATCTTGGCAACATATGCCGCTACTCCTATCCATACGATGAAGGGGTGCTAGCTGGGCCACTCAGACCACTCACCTAAGCCTAACATCAAAAGCTGGAAGCCCTAGCCGATCCACATACCGGGCTGTTGGAGAACGTTGCAGAAAACAAAAAATTTCCTACGGTTTCACCAAGATCCATCTATGAATTCATCTAGCAACGAGTGATCGGAGTGCATCTACATACCTTTCTAGATCGCGAGCGGGAGCGTTCAAGAGAACGGGGTTGAGAGAGTCGTTCTCGTCGTGATCCAAATCACCGGAGATCCTAGCGCCGAACGGACGGCACCTCTGCGTTCAACACACGTACGGTCAGCGTGACGTCTCCTCCGTCTTGATCCAGCAAGGGGGAAGGAGAGGTTGATGAAGATCCGGCAACACGACGGCGTGGTGGTGGATGCGGCGATCACCGCAGCAGGCTTCGCCGAGCTTCGTGAGAGGAAGAGGTGTAGCGGGGAGAGGAGGCGCCAAGATGCAGTGGTCCGGCTGCCTCCTCCCCCTCCTTTATATAGGCCCCAGGGGCGCCGCCCTGAGATCCAATCTCCAAGGGGGGGCGGCAAGGGGGAGACTTGCCCCCCAAGGCAAGTGGGGCGCCCCCCCACCCTAGGGTTTCCAACCCTAGGCGCAGGGGGGGCCCAAGTGAGGGGCGCACCAGCCCACCAGGTGCTGGTTCCCTCCCACTTCAGCCCATGGGGCCCTCCGGGATAGGTGGCCCCACCCGGTGGACCCCCGGGACCCTTCCGGTGGTCCCGGTACAATCCGGTAACCCCCGAAATTCTCCCGATGGCCGAAATAGCACTTCCTATATATGATTCTTTACCTCCGGACCATTCCGGAACTCCTCGTGACGTCCGGGATCTCATCCGGGACTCCGAACAACATTCGGTTTGCTGCATACTCATATTCATACAACCCTAGCGTCACTGAACCTTAAGTGTGTAGACCCTACGGGTTCGGGAGACATGCAGACATGACCGAGACGGCTCTCCGGTCAATAACCAACATCGGGATCTGGATACCCATGTTGGCTCCCACATGCTCCTCGATGATCTCATCGGATGAACCACGATGTCGAGGATTCAAGCAACCCTGTATACTATTCCCTTTGTCAGACGGTATGTTACTTGCCCGAGATTCGATCGTCGGTATCCCAATACCTCGTTCCATCTCGTTACCGACAAGTCACTTTACTCGTACCGTAATGCATGATCCCGTGACCAAACACTTGGTCACTTTGAGCTCATTATGATGATGCACTACCGAGTGGGCCCAGTGATACCTCTCCATAATACGGAGTGACAAATCCCAGTCTCGATCCGTGTCAACCCAACAAACACTTTCGGAGATACCTGTAGTGCACCTTTATAGTCACCCAGTTACGTTGTGACGTTTGGTACACCCAAAGCACTCCTACGGTATCCGGAGTTACACGATCTCATGGTCTAAGGAAGAGATACTTGACATTGGAAAAGCTCTAGCAAAAGCGAACTACGATCTTGTGCTATGCTTAGGATTGGGTCTTGTCCATCACATCATTCTCCTAATGATGTGATCCGTTATCAATGACATCCAATGTCCATAGTCGAAACCATGACTATCTATTGATCACCGAGCTAGTCAACTAGAGGCTCACTAGGGACATGTTGTGGTCTATCTATTCACACGTGTATTACGATTTCTGGATAATACAATTATAGCATGAATAAAAGACAATTATCACGAACAAGGAAATATAATAATAATCCTTTTATTATTGCCTCTAGGGCATATTTCCCACAGTCTCCCACTTGCACTAGAGTCAATAATCTAGTTACATTGTGATGAATCGAACACCCATAGAGTTTTGGTGTTGATCATGTTTTGCTCGCGGAAGAGGTTTAGTCAACGGATCTGCGACATTCAGATCCGTATGCACTTTGCAAATTTCTATGTATCCATTTTGAACATTTTCACGAATGGAGTTGAAGCGACGCTTGATGTGCCTGGTCTTCTTGTGAAACCTGGGCTCCTTGGCAAGTGCAATAGCTCCAGTGTTGTCACAGAAGAGTTTGATTGGCCCGGACGCATTGGGTATGACTCCTAGGTCGGTGATGAACTCCTTCACCCATATTGCTTCATGTGCTGCCTCCGAGGCTGCCATGTACTCCGCTTCACATGTAGATCCCGCCACGACGCTCTGCTTGCAGCTGCACCAGCTTACTGCTCCTCCATTCAACATATACACGTATCCGGTTTGTGACTTAAGGTCATCCAGATCTGTCTCGAAGCTAGCGTCGATGTAACCCTTTACGACGAGCTCTTCGTCACCTCCATAAACGAGAAACATGTCCTTAGTCCTTTTCGGTACTTCAGGATATTCTTGACCGCTGTCCGGTGTTCCTTGCGGGATTACTTTGGTACCTTCCTACCAAACTTACGACAAGGTTTACATCAGGTCGATACACAGCATGGCGTACATAATAGAACCTATGGCTGATGCATAGGGATGACACTCATCTCTTCTATATCTTCGCCGTGGTGGGACATTGAGCCGAGCTCAATTTCACACCTTCTAATACAGGCAAGAACCCTTTCTTGGACTGATCCATTTTGAACTTCTTCAATATCTTATCAAGGTATGTGCTTTGTGAAAGAACTATGAGGCGTCTCGATCTATCTCTATAGATCTTGATGCCTAATATATAAGCACTTCTCCAAGGTCCTTCATTGAAAAACTTTTATTCAAGTAGGCCTTAATGTTGTCCAAGAGTTCTATATCATTTCCCATCAAAAGTATGTCATCTACATATAATATGAGAAATGCTACAGAGCTCCCACTCACTTTCTTGTAAACGCGGGCTTCTCCATAAGTCTGCATAAACCCAAACGCTTTGATCATCTCATCAAAGCGAATGTTCCAACTCCGAGATGCTTGCACCAGCCCATAAATGGATCGCTAGAGCTTGCACACCTTGTTAGCGTTCTTAGGGTCGACAAAACCTTCCGGCTGCATCATATACAGTTCTTCCATAAGATAGCCGTTAAGGATTGCCGTTTTGACGTCCATTTGCCATATCTCATAATCATAGTATGCGGCAATTGCTAACATGATTCGGACGGACTTCAGCTTCGCTACGGGAGAGAAAGTCTCATCGTAGTCAATCCCTTGAACTTGCCGATAACCTTTAGCGACAAGTCGAGCTTTATAGATGGTAACATTACCATCCGCGTCCGTCTTCTTAAAGATCCATTTGTTTTCTATCGCTCGCCGATCATCGGGCAAGTCTATCAAAGTCCATACTTTGTTTTCATACATGGATCCTATCTCGGATTGCATGGCTTCAAGCCATTTGTTGGAATCTGGGCCCGCCATCGCTTCTTCATAGTTCGAAGGTTCACCGTTGTCTAACAACATGATTTCCGGGACTGGGTTGCCATACCACTCTGGTGTGGAACGTGTCCTTGTGGACCTGCGAAGTTCAGTAGTAACTTGATCCGAAGTACCTTGATCATCATCATTAATTTCCTCTCCAGTCGGTGTAGGCACCACAGGAACATTTTCCTGAGCTGCACTACTTTCCGGTTCAAGAGGTAGTACTTCATCGAGTTCTACTTTCCTCCCACTTACTCCTTTCGAGAGAAACTCTTTTTCAAGAAAGGATCTGTTCTTGGCAACAAAGATCTTGCCTTCGGATCTAAGGTAGAAGGTATACCCAATGGTTTCCTTAGGGTATCCTATGAATACGCATTTTTCCGACTTGGGTTCGAGCTTTTCAGGTTGAAGTTTCTTGACATAAGCATCGCATCCCCAAACTTTTAGAAACGACAGCTTAGGTTTCTTCCCAACCCATAATTCATACGGTGTCGTCTCAGCGGATTTAGGCGGTGCCCTATTTAAAGTGAATGTAGCTGTCTCTAGGCGTATCCCCAAAATGATAGCGGTAAATCAGTAAGAGACATCATAGATCGCACCATATCCAATAGAGTGCGATTCTGACGTTCGACACACCGTTCTGTTGAGGTGTTCCAGCGGCGTGAGTTGTGAAACGATTCCACATTTTCTTAAGTGTGTACCAAATTCGTGACTTAAATATTCTCCTCCACGATCTGATCATAAGAACTTTATTTTTTGGTCACGTTGATTCTCTACCTCATTCTGAAATTCCTTGAACTTTTCAAAGGTCTCAGACTTGTGTTTCATTAAGTATACATACCCATATCTACTCAAGTCGTCAGTGAGAGTGAGAACATAACGATATCCTCCGCGAGCCTCAACGCTCATTGGACCGCACACATCGGTATGTATGATTTCCAATAAGTTGGTTGCTCGCTCCATTGTTCCGGAGAACGGAGTCTTGGTCATTTTGCCCATAAGGCATGGTTCGCATGTGTCAAATGATTCATAATCGAGAGACTCTAAAAGTCCATTAGAATGGAGTTTCTTCATGCGCTTGACATCAATGTGACCAAGGCGGCAGTGCCACAAGTATGTGGGACTATCGTTATCAACTTTACATCTTTTGGTATTCACACTATGAATATGTGTAATATTACGTTCGAGATTCATTAAGAATAAACCATTGACCATCGTAGCATGACCATAAAACATATCTCTCATATAAATAGAACAACCATTATTCTCGGATTTAAATGAGTAGCCATCTCGCATTAAACGAGATCCTGATACAATGTTCATGCTCAAACTTGGCACTAAATAACAATTATTGAGGTTTAAAACTAATCCCGTAGGTAAATGTAGAGGTAGCGTGCCGACGGCGATCACATCGACCTTGGAACCATTCCCGACGCGCATCGTCACCTCGCCCTTCGCCGATCTCCGTTTATTCGCAGCTCTGCTGTGAGTTACAAATGTGAGCAACGGCACGGTATCAAATACCGGGAGTTACTACGAGTCTTGGTAAGGTACACATCAATTACATGTATATCAAATATACCTTTAGTGTTGCGGCCTTCTTGTGTGCTAAGTATTTGGGGCAGTTCCGCTTCCAGTGACCCTTCCCTTTGCAATAAAAGCACTCTGTCTCAGGCTTGGGTCCATTCTTTGACTTCTTCCTGGCAACTGGCTTACCGGGTGCGGCAACATCTTTGTCGTCCTTCTTGAAGTTCTTCTTACCCTTGCCCTTCTTGAACTTAGTGGTTTTATTAACCATCAACACTTGATGTTCTTTCTTGATTTCAACCTCTGCTGACTTGACATTGAGAATACTTCAGAATGGTCTTCACCATCCCCGCATATTGTAGTTCATCACAAAGCTCTTGTAGCTCGGTGGGAGCGATGAAGGATTCTGTCAATGACCGCCTCGTCCGGGAGGTTAATGTCCAATTTGGGACGGCGGTTGTGCAACCCGGACATTTTGAGTATGTGCTCACCGACGAACTATTTTCCTCCATCTTACAACTATAGAACTTGTCGGAGACTTCATATCTCGACCGGGCATGAGCTTGGAAAACCATTTTCAGCTCCTCGAACATCTCATATGCTCCGTCTTGCTCAAAACGCTTTTGGAGCCCGGTTCTAAGCTGTAAAGCATGCCGCACCGAACGAGGGAGTAATCATCGAAGACGAGACTGCCAAGCATTCATAATTTCTTGGTTCTGGGATGGGTGCTTCACCTAGCGGTGCTTCTAGGACATATTGTTTCTTGGCTGCTATGAGGATGATCCTCGGGTTCGGACCCAGATCCGAATAGTTGCTGCCATCATCTTTCAGCTTGGTTTCTCTAGGAACACGTTGAAGTTCATGGTGACATGAGCGTTGGACATTTGATCTACAAGACATTTTGCAAAGATTTCAGACTAATGTTCATGATAATTAAGTTCATCTAATCAAATTATTTAATGAACTCCCACTCAGATTTGACATCCCTCTAGTCATCTAAGTGTTATATGATCCGAGTCGACTAGGCCGTGTCCGATCATCACGTGAGACGGACTAGTCATCGTCGGTGAACATCTCCATGTTGATCGTATCTTCCATACAACTCATGTTCGACCTTTCGGTCTCTTGTGTTCCGAGGCCATGTCTGTACATGCTAGGCTCGTCAAGTTAACCCTAAGTTTTTGCATGTGTAAAACTGTCTTACACCCGTTGTATGTGAACGTAAGGATCTATCACACCCGATCATCACGTGGTGCTTCGAAACGACGAACTTTAGCAACGGTGCACAGTTAGGGGGAACACTTTCTTGAAATTATTATAAGGGATCATCTTATTTACTACCGCCGTTCTAAGTAAACAAGATGCATAAAACATAATAAACATCAAATGCAATTATATAAAGTAGTGACATGATATGGCCAATATCATATAGCTCCTTTGATCTTCATCTTCGGGGCTCCATGATCATCTTGTCACCGGCATGACACCATGATCTCCATCATCATGATCTCCATCATCGTGTCTCCATGAAGTTGCTCGCCAACTATTACTTCTACTACTATGGCTAACACGTTTAGCAATAAAGTAAAGTAATTTACATGGCGTTGAATCAATGACACGCAGGTCATACAATAATTAAGACAACTCCTATGGCTCCTGCCGGTTGTCATACTCATCGACATGAAAGCCGTGATTCCTATTACAAGAACATGATCTCATACATCACAATATATCATTCATCATTCATCACGACTTCTGGCCATATCACATCACATGTCAATTGCTGCAAAAACAAGTTAGACGTCCTCTAATTGTTGTTGCATCTTTTACGTGGCTGCAATTGTGTTCTAGCAAGAACGTTTTCTTACCTACGAATAACCACAACGTGATCTGTCAACTTCTATTTACCCTTCATAAGGACCCTTTTCGTCGAATCCGCTCCAACTAAAGTGGGAGAGACAGACACCTGCTAGCCACCTTATGCAACTAGTGCATGTCAGTCGGTGGAACCTGTCTCACGTAAGCGTACGTGTAAGGTCGGTCCGGGCCGATTCATCCCACAATACCGCTGAAGCAAAATAAGACTAGTAGCAGCAAGAAAGTTGACAACATCTACGCCCACAACAAATTGTGTTCTACTCGTGCAAAAGAGATCTACGCATAGACCTAGCTCATGATGCCACTGTTGGAGAACGTTGCAGAAAACAAAAAATTTCCTACGGTTTCACCAAGATCCATCTATGAGTTCATCTAGCAACGAGTGATCGGAGTGCATCTACATACCTTTGTAGATCGCGAACGGAAGCGTTCAAGAGAACGGGGTTGAGGAGTCGTTCTCGTCGTGATCCAAATCACCGGAGATCCTAGCGCCGAACGGACGGCACCTCCGCGTTCAACACATGTACGGTCAGCGTGGCGTCTCCTCCGTCTTGATCCAGCAAGGGGAAAGAGAGGTTGATGAAGATCCAGCGGCCTGACGACGGCGTGGTGGTGGATCAGCGATCACCGCAGCAGGCTTCGCCGAGCCTGCGAAAGGGAGAGGTGTAGCGAGGGGAGAGGAGGCGCCAAGATGTGGTGCGGCTGCCCCCCCCCCTCCTTATATAGGCCCCAGGGGCGCCGCCCTGAGATCCAATCTCCAAGGGGGCGGCC
Organism: Aegilops longissima; assembly: GCA_021605205.1. NCBI lineage: Eukaryota > Viridiplantae > Streptophyta > Magnoliopsida > Poales > Poaceae > Aegilops > Aegilops longissima. Next base: position 141,078,901 of record CM038682.1, read on the forward strand.
AAGGGGGAGACGCCCCAAGGCAGTGGGCGCCCACCCTAGGGTTTCCAACCCTAGGCGCAGGGGGCCCATGTGGGGCACCAGCCCACCGGGGCTGGTTCCTCCCACTTCAGCCCATGGGGCCCTCCGGGATAGGTGGCCCCACCGGTGGACCCTGGGACCCTTCCGGTGGTCCGGTACAATACTGGTAACCCCGAAATTCTCCCGATGGCGAAATAGCACTTCCTATATATGATTCTTTACCTCCGGACCATTCCGAACTCCTCGTGACGTCCGGATCTCATCCGGACTCGAACAACATTCGGTTTGCTGCATACTCATATTCATACAACCCTAAGCGCCACCGAACCTTAAGTGTGTAGACCCTACGGGTTCGGAGACATGCGACATGACCGAGACGGCTCTCGGTCAATAACCAACAGCGGGATCTGGATACCCTGTTGGCTCCTACATGCTCCTCGATGATCTCATCGGATGAACCACGATTTCGAGGATTCAAGCAACCCGTATACTATTCCCTTTGTCGACGGTATGTTACTTGCCCGAGATTCGATCATCGGTATCCCAATACCTCGTTCAATGTCGTTACGGCAAGTCACTTTACTCGTCCGTAATGCATGATCCGTGACTGACACTTGGTCACTTTCAGCTCATTATGATGATGCACTACCGAGTGGGCCCGGTGATACCTCTCCGTGTCGGAGTGACCAATCCGATCTCGATCCGTGTCAACCCAATGACACTTTCGGAGATACCGTAGTGCACCTTTATAGTCACCCGATTACGTTGTGATGTTTGGTACACCCAAAGCACTCCTACAAGATCCGGGAGTTACACGATCTCATGGTCTAAGGAAGAGATACTTGACATTGGAAAAGCTCTAGCAAAACGAACTACACGATCTTGTGCTATGCTTAGGATTGGGTCTTGTCCATCACATCATTCTCCTAATGATGTGATCCCGTTATCAATGACATCCAATGTCCATAGTCAGGAAACCATGACTATCAATTGATCACCGAGCTAGTCAACTAGAGGCTCACTAGGGACATGTTGTGGTCTATCTATTCACACGTGTATTACGATTTCCGGATAATACAATTATAGCATGAATAAAAGACAATTATCACGAACAAGGAAATATAATAATAATCCTTTTATTATTGCCTCTAGGGCATATTTCCAACACGGGCCTGGGGCACAATCCGGTCAGACGCACTCGTGTGTCGTCGCCGCCATCTTCCACAGGTTCGTCTTCAGATCATATTGAGGCATCTACCTTGTCTGGCCACTCAGCCATCAACGTCACCATGACGCCAGGCAGCTACCTCCTCCTGCGCGAGTCCATCCCGCGCATCGGACGCCGAGCCTCCACAGCACCATGCCGCCGATAACCGCCGCCATCAATGTGTAAGATGAAGCACCGCTCCACCATCCCCCTAGCCATCACTTACTCCAAAACGATGCCCCCAGGAGGAAAAGCGATAAAACGCCATCATCATCCGATCTGGAAGACCTAGATCTAGGGTTTCCCCCGGAGCATCCCAAGCCTGATGACGCAGACTGCAACGACGATGCCTCGACAAGGGAACGGCATCTAAGACGCCGCCATCGTCCGCCATGACCGTAGTCGGCGCGATTTTCATCGGCAGTTGCTCCACCAGACGTGCGCCGCCGACGTCGCTGGTCCCTTCAACTGGAGTAAACTCCAAAATGATGCCCTAAAGAGGGACTACGACGCAAAAGCGCCGCCATCGCTCGATCCCAAGGAGATCTAGGGTTTCCCTTGGAGTTGCCCGCGCTGTCGAGGACCAGACAAGGTAGAATCGGCGGATCGCTTGACTACCGACGAGTCGCACCGCCACCGTGCCGACGGCAATCCAGCGATCAAGGCCCACGCAGGCATAGATCCGACGCGCCGCCCTTGAACCGATCCGCCACGCCGCCACGTCCCCGGCGATCGCGGCGCACCGGATCGCGAGCCGTTTCTTGGGAGGCGAAGTCGCCGAGGCTCCGCCACCACCCGCTGTGGCGTCCGGCCCGCCGCCACGCTCCAGCCCAACCCTAGCGAGAGGGTCCGAGTCACCGCCGCCACCGGCGACAGCAGGCTTCGCCTGGCCGCACCCTTGGGCGGCGGCGAGGGAGGAGGAGGAGGAGAGGGGGAGGACCGGCCGATGGGATCTGGGGGCCTCCCGTCCGCCCACGCGGGGGGCTACTCGGGAGGGGGAGGGGGAGGGGACTTTGGTCACACATGGCTAGATTTAATGCCGGTTAGTGCCAATGAAGAGGAATGTTACATCCACGTAAAGCTACATCCAATTTACATGGTGCAGCTGATTTGGCAACTTTTAATTGGAACTAGATCGGAATCGCGCCTTGGCGCGAGGGTGCCGGTCAAAACGTTTGTATGCACACGATAAGCTGCTTAACAATATATGAACATAGAAAGCATGTTTCACGATAGGTTTAGCATCAAATATATACAACAGCACATAACTCGCAAATGATCCGCAACTCATAATAGATAACTAAAGTCTTAGGCATAACATAGTTTGTTGGGGCTACTTTTATGCATGCAAAATGTTGTTACTCCTAACAAATTTCAATAAATTTGAATTTAAACATTTAAAAAAATTAACTAAGAAGCATATGATGGTGTTGATATAATAAAGGCAAATGTTAAACCTACGGGTAAATTACAAAAAGCCCACAGATCTTCTCCCACTACATCTTGATCGCGCCTTGACGTGAGGGTGTCAGTCCCAACGACGTGGGTAAAGATCAGATGCTATGATGCGTTAGTAGAAAGGGTAGAAGTGCACAATTCTTCCGGCCTCCCTTGCTCTTCCATAATTCATATCGACCTCTTTTTTGTCCCTCGCAAGCCGCGACACACATAGATGCTGATATGTATGTCGAGGTGCATAAAATGGATCAGAACACACACAACACACACACACACTGAAAAGATAGAACACTTAACCACACTTTTCCTAAAAACCCCTACTAACAATAATTAGCTCAAGAATTTTTTGGGGGGAATTATCCCCTTCCTACTTTTTCTCCAGCCGCGAGGGCGGCCCGGAGGCCACGGCGATTCACTGCAGCGCCGCTTCCCTAGCGACGGCGACTCGGACGCCCCGACGCGACCGCAACCTGGCACTAAACACACGCTCTGGCGGGCCGGCGCTCGCTCTCGCAACGACAACCCGACGGCCATGGTGATGCCTCCGCGCGGCGGCAGCCTCAGCGACCCGGCGATTCACCCACACGCGAGGGAGACCAAGCCGCCGCAGTGCTGCATCCATGCGACGGCGACCCGGCGCTGCCCCCACACGAGGGACAGAGGGAGCAAGCTGTCGTGGCGCTGCATCCATGCAACGGCGACCCAGGGGCTTGCTCGCCCTTCAAAACTGCTCCACATGAATGTTGATGTTGTTTTGCTGCAACTGAGATGAGTAGATAAATCCTACTCCGTAGTTCTTTTGCTGCATGTGAATCAGTGTGAATCTACAGAAAATACTTGAATGAATGTGAATGTACAAGAAATCTTTTCTAACATTTTAGTGACATGGATAACACAAAAGGATTTTGCTTCTTTTACATCCATGTTCATTCTTTACTGATTCAGAGTGCTGGTGTACCGAAATTCATGTGCTGATGTTATCTATACACCCACTGATGCCCAAGCATGTACTGGTGGTACTCAGAGATAACTAAAATTCATGAGATAACACTCAGACAGCTAGAATTCAGTGAGACATGTATTTCTGGTGGTTAACATAATTCATCAGTTACAATAAACAGGAATTGGCATTAATCAATTAACCTCGTGCCTTATTACCCTGTCTAATTCTAGCTAGTAAAAAGAAACAGTTTGCCATGAGAAACAATATTGTTGCACATATATTCAGAGATACAAGGCCATCTAAAATGCATCAAACAAGTGAGCTTCAGTACAAATATCCAGAGATAAAATGATAATCTCTTGGCAAAATATTGACACAAGCTTCCAAGAGCTCCAGTACAAACATTCAGATATACAAGGCCATCTAAAATTGATTCAACACATGAGCTTCAGTACAAATATTCAGAGATACAAGGCCATCTAAAATTCATCCAACACATGAGCTTCAGTACAAATATTCAGAGATAAAACAATAATCTCCCTAGCAAAATGTCGGCATGAGCACCAATGAGCTTCAGTACAAATATTCAGAGATACAAGGCCATCTAAGTTGTCATTCAGGACTGCATCATAATCCTAGCAAATGATAATCTCCTAGTAAAATACATGTGTCAGCCGATTTGCATCACCAAGAACATACTCAAGAAGAACCCTTGGTAGAATTCTTCCTCTTCCAAAGGTTGTCAATTAACATTCGAGCATTTGAATCATGGTCGGGGCCGGCGGTGGGGGATCACTGCCGGCGGAGGGGGAGCTCTCCTGGACGGAACCATTGGAGGGCGAGGAAGAGTGCTCGAGGATGGAGCCGTTGGAGAGAAAGGGCACACGTCCGCCGGAGGGCCAGCGCACATGGAGATCGGCGTGGGATGAGGCTCCATGGCGGCACAGATTGAACACGATCTGTTTTATTTTCTGAACCCTTACCAAGCTAGCACGTACGGGCAGGGGGTTCTCGGGAAAAGTGTGGTTAAGTGGCTGGTGGGATTCCCACCTCTGATCTATATCATACATTCGTGATCCAAAGGCATACGAGGAAAGTTTTCCAGTTTTCATTGAATGGCCATTTTCACTTGATACTTCGCCAACAAACATATAATATAAGAATAGTTTAATCAATCTTAATTAGGTCTCTGTGAATGTTTAATGTCGAGCAAAATTTTAAATAAGGTAACATTAGTTCGGTTAAATACACCTCTGTTGTTACAACTCTGTAAGTTTGGGCCTAAATACACCTCTGTTGACCACTATGTGAAACTTCAGTCACAAAATTAAATTTAAAATGTTCCAAAGTGAAGAAAAGAGGAATTGTTGCTTTTAGATCATGGGAAGAAACATATCCTTGTTTACTGTTCAACAAATAATATAGACGGAAAATATAGAACCAATTTCTGTATTAAAACTATGGATATCTTAAAAGCATCTTGGTGTGTGTGTATGTCACAAAATTTGAAGATGTTTCAAGGACATGCAAATTTGACTATGTTCTGATAATCCAGATTCCAAAAGTACCCTTTGGTGCAGCCGTTTAGTGAAGATATACCTTGATCATTTGCCAGAAACCTCCGGACACAAGGAATACTTCAGTATTATTGGCTTTTAATGTCTTAATAAAATCAGCGTTGAGAAATCCTACAGATACAAACAGATAAACATGTCAATGAACCAGGAAAATGAACAATGCATATCCAACACAAAAATTACATCTATTGCAGTGCTGAATAAATGATTAACACATACCACCTTGAAATTATTCTGTAGCCAGAGATTTTAGGAAATCTCTAATTAACACACGAGGCAAATAAGTCGAAAGGGTTATGTTGTGGTTGCAGGGCACGTAACGGCCTAAAGGTTAAGACTAATGTGGTATAGGCAGATAGTATTTTAATGTCTCATTTAGTGTTATTAAAATGAACTTAGACTATGTGGTGGTACTATTCTGAAATCGTGTTTTTACTGTGGCACCAAAATCGTGTTTTTACTGTGGCACCAAACAATTTTGCATATACTCAGCTACTATTTTTCGTATTAGCTTAAAAAGAGAAGCCGAGTAGAACCAGACAAGCATTCCTAAGAGCATTATTCTATGTTCAGCAGCACATATCTAACCATTCCAATACAAGAACAACAGAGCTGGGAGATCTCAGAAGATTCAATATGGGAATGCATTTCATACACATAAATGATGCATTTCACAAGGACTGAAACATACCAGCACATGGGTGTTACATGATTAAACTGAAAAAACCTCGAAAGGACCACTTAAATTTAGAGTTAATCCAGCCAATTATCTGAGCGCACCTTCTCTGAACATATTTCTATCACATAAATCTAGAATTATCTAAATAGTATCTACAATATCAAGTTTGACACAACCGAACACAAAATAGAGAAGGGGGGAGGAGGAGCGAGCTGTGGTGGGCTAGCTGTACCTACTTGAGCTGGCCCCTCCTCTTAGAGAGGAGAACGATCTGGTAGTTAAGCGTCTTCCAGGCGCCATCCTTGAAGGAGAGCTCGACGATGTCCTTCCTAGTGCTGGCCACATCGCCAGCCAGGCAACACTGCTTCTCCGCATTCAGGAGTGACTCGATCGCCATGTCGACGCTGTTGCCCTCCTGCCTCAGCACAAACGACCATCGTCACACGTGCGGTAATAGCACATCAGATCGGAAAACCTAGGCACAGGGACGATAACATGTGAAGCAAAGCAGATCAGCGTGTTACCTCGTGTAAAGGTTCTGTCACACATACATGGATTTCTTTATACAATTGCAACTCTTGTTTTTGAGGTGCGGTGGCAATTCTCTGAAAAGATCCATTATACAAAAAGTTAGATATTTCAATGTGAGGTTACAAAAAGAAAAGGAATACAGTGGGTCCCTGTACGCCTAAGTATCTACATACATCTAAATAAATTCATATACCCGGTGAAGTGTGTAAGGCTGAACCAAAATGTAGAACAAAGGAGCTGCTTGATCGAGTATTTTCCAAGCCCAATTCATACCAACAATGTTTAATGGGGTTTTGCAGTTCTGAAATTGGTCACAGCCATCTTCAATCAGGAGAAGCACCAAAATTAATTAAAGAAAACTTGCACATGTATTAGTACTATGAGTAACTCTACTGATTGCTAGCAACCTCTGAGATTATCCTAACAAAATCTCACCCAAGCAATCCGTTTAACTCGCATAGGGAAGAACCGTCGTTTCAGTGATGCTACTGGCTGGAAACTAATACAGAATTCAGTTTGCATGCATTTACTAATCAACATCTCTACGTATCTACACGAAATGCGCCATGGAGAAAAGCAGCTAGCTACACATGTATAGATCAACCGAAGGTTCCAAAGAGTAAGCCAGTAGTATTTGCAGCTCCCAGTAAACAGCAGGCTATTTGATTAGTAATATAGTTAATTAATCAGTGTCTGAGATTAGAGCTAATGTATTGTCCGTCTACAGTCTGTACAGGTAGGGAATGCAAGATGAAACATGTGCTTCACCAGATAATCTAATGTGTTAGCATAAAGTTAAATAAATGATAATTAAGCATTAATTTCTCACCCAGCTGTTAGAAGAATTGGCACTCCAATTACGATCCAGAGATATACTGCCTTCACTAATTATCAGGTGGCAAAGAATTCCAAGTGCATGAGCCCAGCTGTAGGATAATAGACAACAGATAAAGATGATTAATTACAATTTACAGCACAAGAAATCACAAGCAAAGACCTGGCAAATGATAAAACATTTAAATTCAGATTGAATAAGCATCTAAATTCAATTAAAGATGACATACACATCCCAGTCATTTATCCATTACTTAATCATGTATACTGACATACATATTCAGATCATGGTAAGTCAAAACTACATGGATCATCAGCCAACTCATCAAGGTCCTGAACCTTGGTACGAGTAACAAAAACAACATGCCATGTTTCAGTAAAAATACAACTGAGCAGAGTATCGATTCTCAGTATAACCCACTGAATTGAGTTTGTCAATTAGGATAGCTTCAATTACTTCAAAGAAGATCCCAGTGCCTAAGCTACAAAATTGAAAACAAAGAACCTGTCATACACCCATTTCATTATATACACAAAGAATTGTAGACTTATGCATGCATTAAGTAGGCGAAAGTATGAGCAGCAGAAGTCACTTGTGAGAGATTAAGCAGTAAAGGCGAAGCATATGAGGCATACAACGAGTCTGTGTATAGCATTTGTTCAAGAATACTATCCTGTTTATTCCATTAGACAGGAATATCATGATGTTTAACAGACCATAGGCATCAGTGCAACACATGAACGCTCCCTAGAAGTCAAAGCACCTGATGGCTTTCAATCTGCATCTTAAAGTGGAGGGATCCGGTGCGGCTGCCCAAACACGGGCCACCAAGCCGGCGGGAGGGTTGGCCCTGTGACGAGGAGGGATCCGGTGCTGGGAGCACGGGTCTGTGCCAAGGTCCTGGCCTCCTCATCGCCCCCGTTTTTTTGAGTGGCCACTGTCTGTGGTGGTGCGGTTATATGAGGATGGCGCTGCTGGGCGGGGGAGCAGCGGCGCTACCGGCGGCAGCGCCCCTTCGGGAGATGCAAGAGGAAATAAGACTACTGTATAGTGTGCCGCTACTGTATAGAAAAAGAGCAGTAATTTAACAACCATATGAAGGCACCGACCACAATTTGCTCAGGCTACTGTATAGTGTGCATTTTTTGGAGGCCATGATCCACCCATAACAGAATCCCTGACCTTTCATGCCCCAAAATCAAACAGAATATTATGCACAGAATTATCCAAATTGCTACTAAAAGCTACCAGCCAACAGCAAGAAGAACAAAAAGAATTTCTTAGTCTTCTATATACAAGTGTTTAAACAGAACTTCTACCTGGCTTTTCAAGGGAAAAAGGTAAAAGAAAGGATGTAAGCTAGTACTTTAGCACTAAAAAGCAATGTTGCATTAGAATTTAGGAGTACAGAAAAAAACAGAAGAACCATCTCAATAGCAGAATTTTTCTACCATCAAGATCAAAAGCTCAGCTCGACAAACTGATTTAACTAATGCTAAATAAATTGATGGTTTTCTCGAAAATTTCTCCAAGTAAACAACACACCTCTTGCAACTGTAGTTGTCGACTTGAATGGAATACTCGCAGCAGTCGACATGGCCGTTATATTCCCGCTATGACCATTCACCCGCCAACCTGCTGCAAGCCCACGACTGCACGGTGCTACTCATTTGTTTGGGAGATTGCAGACGCATCTGCGAGTCAACCTGTGCTCCAAGTGCATGTCTGCAGTTCCATGTTGTTCCGTTATGTTGACAGCATGTGCTTACCTCAAGAGAAGGAGACATTATCAAGGGTGAGTGAATCATCATTTAATTATCTATACGCCATGATAACATAAAAAGGACATCACATTGCTGGAGGCATGAAACCAAGTGCCAGATTATACAGTTTCATATACACTTTTCTGGTTTCATTCATATATCATATGGTGTGTCGACAAATGGCACTACTGCATGAGATGCTTTAATTTTGAATATGCAAGTCTAGGACATTATGCTACAGTAATAATATATGTCACTACGAGCTAATTTCCAGCATATTCAGTTAGCAGTTGGATGAGTGCTATTTTTTATCATCTCAGATTCCTATCAACATGTCATCCATAGTCCCTATTCCTATTAGGATGTGATTCTTCAGATGGACACTAAAATGATGAATTTTCTACCTGCGCATAATTGTAACCTGCCTTTATATTAGTATATATTCAAGGATGGAACATGCCTTCAGATGCATTCAAGCTTTACGTTGCTGACCTTCAGGTCGCAAATGAAAACAGAACGTACTGCTCGTTAACACAAAAATTAATTTGCGTATTTAGGAGATGTCCACAAATAACAAATTTTCTAATTAACTGGGAATAGAAGATTCAAGTAGGTAGGAGTAGATACGTATCAGAGTGATAAAGATTGGCATTAATGCATCTATATATGCTGCAAATCCTTTGTTTGAAGATCTGAAGTCAATTCAACATTAAAAGTGTGACCATCTAGACAACGTAATAACGCTGGGCAGTGTAATGTACAATCTAGACATAGGTTTGATGTAATTCGAAAATCAGAAAGTCCAAACCTTGAGGAGCTGCAGGTCCATGGCCACCGGATCCGACGCGCCTGGACTCGCAGCCAACGGATCCGCGTGAGTGGATGAAGTACGGGTTGGGGTTGGCCTCCTGCTCGACGACGCGGGAGATGAGGGCCTGCGCGCGGTCCAGCAGCGCGTCCTCCTCATCCTCGGCCGCCTCCGTCTCCTCAGCCGCCTTGTCCTCCTCCAGCTCGGCGGCGGCGGCGGCGGCGAGGTTGGCCGCCGGCTGCTTGGGCTCCATCAGCGCGGGCGGGCTCAAGCCGCGAGGCACGGGGTGGGTGGGCGCGCGGTCTAGGGTTAGGGTTGAGTGCGGGAGCTGCCTTTGGGGACGGGGAGGGGAAGGTGCTCCTCGGCGACTCGAGCAGAAGGGATGAGGCCGGAGAGAGCGACGAGGGAGGAGAGCGGCGGCGCGAGGGAAGGGGAGGAAGGGAGCGAGGGCTGCAGAAGAGATCGAGAGAGGGAAAGGAGGGGAACGGGTGGCGCGAGCGAGAGAGGGAATCGAGCTAGGTCTCTCCCACGGTAGCGGGCGCCTCTTCTATTGGCAGGAGGGAAATGACCAAAATACCCCCGGCGGGGCACCAAAATAACGCGCGGTGGCACGGCCGGGCGGGACACCGCTCATAGGGAAATATATCCGACGGTTGTAGACAATGTGGTAAATATCGGACGGCCCAGACGATCTGGCGGCGAGATCGGACGGACGAAAGCACACCAGGCAAACGATCGGACGGCCGAGAAGCTCTAATCGCTGAGAGAGCTCGAGAGTGACCGTCATCCTTATTTCTGGATAAGGGGAGTGGGAGGGCCCCACCCCTATGAAAATCGAGGAGGGATGGGGACTTAGAAGGAATGTTACGTAGGATCACGTAACATTACACAGATGTAGTATTATCGATGATGGTTAGAAGCGTTTTCAGTATGTACTCTAATTCGATCCTCAACGCTTGCGGACACGCCGGTCGGTGGCCGGCGTGTCCGCTTTTAACCCTATTTATCCATCCGCGCAGCCACAATCCTTATTTTTTTTCCTCATATGTCCAGTCACTTGCACGTGATTGGTGAATATGAAGAGAGAAAGAAAAGAATGACTAAAGAAAGAGAAAAAATGGTCCGGGGTGGGGCCGCGTCCTATGTGGCGGATTGACTTGTCGTGCCTGGGCGTGTCCGCGAGTCCTCATATCCTCCCCATATTTTAGATGAATATGAGGGTTCGCGACAACACGGACATATAGGGAAAGATGAGGGGTCCGGTTAGGTCATTTTTTTTCTTCTCTCTACCGTCCGTTCACTGATCGGGCGCGTCTGCTAGCATATGAGAGATGGTTTGAGGGATCCAGCTGTAGATGCTCTTAGATGATGACGTCAATTTATTCTTAACACTTTGGTTGTGTTTGGTTGGCTCATGTGGAAGACGTTATAGTGGAAATTTTGCTAGCATTTCCTAGCGGTGCAGGGCTCATCATCCTAGTGTGCGCGCATAAAACCCGTTGCACGCTCGGATGTTCCTCAAGTACAAGTATCGTTACTGCTTGATACTAGCTCTAGTTATGTCATCAACTAGGTGTAGGTCTTGATACTTAGCACGCACGGATCAAACGCTAACAGGAGACCACATTTCGTCGTCAGAAAGAAAAATAAGAATCGTTAGCTTATGCCAGCTATAACATGGCACCGATGGTGCCAACTGGCAAGTGGTGATGACGTCTACAAGTAAAAACCAACCGAATTAGCACTGCTTGTGCAGGCACGATTTCATAGCATGACCTCCCGCAAAAGGAAAAACGATTCATAGCATCACAGGTGGGTCCTCCTGGTACTGGCCCCTGTGTCAGTGAGAAAGAGTCAGACTCGAGGAATATCTCGCCTTCTCGCGCTGCAGGAGATTCCCGTCCAGTGCGCAGAGAGCTGTGGCCCCCACTCCATAACGGATTTTTCACCCCGGCCGTCCACAGAAACTACCTGTGTGGGTGGCGACAGCGCGGTGCGAGGTAAAAAAACACCGGATGGGAAGGTGGGCGCTACTTGTCAGTGAGAGAGATCGGCTGTAAATTCGGCGACTTCCCGCGCAAGCAAGCCGAAGTAACCGCCGTAAGACGGCGGCTGTAAATTGCCCTCTCCCTCTCTCTCTCCGCATCCTACATTCTCTCGCCTCATTCACCCGCGGAATATCCCACACGCAACACAACACACGCCGCAAGAGAGAGAGATGGAAGAGGAGGGGGTGGTGATGCCGCCGCCGCCGGTCCTGGTGGTCGACGACGAGGGGGTGTTGTACCCGCCGCCGGTCGTGGTGGTGGAGGAGGAGGAGGTGGTGCACCCGCCGCCAGTCGTGGTGGTGGAGGAGGAGGAGGTGGTGCAGCCGCCGCCGGTCGTGGTGGTGGAGGAGGAGGAGGTGGTGCAGCCGCCGCCGATGGTGGTGGTGGAGGAGGTGGTGGTGCAGCCGCCGCCGTTGGGGGAGGAGGAGGAGGTGGTGGCGCAGCCTCCGCCGTTGGGGGAGGAGGAGGCGGCGCAGGAGGTTCCGGATCCGGATGCGCATGCGTTGCTCCTGGCGCAGTGGGTGACGGCGACGCTGGGGAACGCGGAGCACTACAGGCACGTCGTCGCCACCAGGGTGGAAGACTACGTCATCCCCCGCTGCGAGGCAGCCCGCGGGACGCTCCTCGAGGTCGCGGAGGTGCTGCTCCAGGAGCCCATCGACGCAGCGGAGACCATCTACACCGACTTGCTCGAGGACGTGTCCAGCGGCATGAATTCGCTCCTCATCGGGCCCGCCGCCAACATCGTCGACAGCTTCTTCGACTGGCCCGGGCCGCTCGCGGGCGCCACCGACGCCGCAAGGGCCCTCGTCCACGCCACCTTCTACTACCCGGAGCCGGAGGGCGGGCCACTCGAGGAGGCCCGTCGCGAGCTCGGGTACCTCTTCGATGTCGCCCACGCCGACGCCGCGCGCAACTTCAGCCTCTACGCCGCGATTCTCGGTTTCAATGCCCTACCCGGCGGCCAAGCTGCGTACGGTCGCTGGGTCGGCGACCACGTCCACGCCGACACCCTGGCAAGGGAGGCGCTGCAGTTGCTGAACTACGCCGTCGAGAGGAGCCTTGCGGCTGACCTCGCCGTCCGTCTCTGCGGGATCATGCCCGCGTCCAGGGTGCGACCCGGGGCCGGGCCGCTCATGCCGAAGGCGGCGCTGAGGCTGCAGCAGACCATCGGCGCGGTCAACAACGTGCTGGCGGCGCTGCAGGACATGCGAGACACCTTGGTGGACCTGGAGCAGTCCGTTCTCGACGTCACCGGCCAGGATCCTCCGCCTCCATGATCGACTGGACAAGGCGCGATGGGGGCTCGTCGCTTCCGTCGACACGAGGACGCTGATTACACAATAGCAACGCGCCAAGCTCTCCATCGCCAAGTCCGAGCGCATCCGCAAGCTACGTACGCGCCTAGTTAGGTAGATCAACACCAGCTCCAGTAGTAAGTGTCTCGGTTCGATCTCTCGTCTAGCTTGTTCGTCCCCTGCAGGCTTGTCCAGTTCTTTGATTCCGATCGAGACTAGCTACTTTCGATTCGTTCGATGGCCGTACGCTAGCTAGCTATTTTGTCTTTCTGATGAGTTCCTTCAGAGATGTGCATGTGCAAACGTGTGATTCTGGCTGGCTTGATCTTGTTCAGTATACGATGATGAACACTGCAGACGTAATAGAGTAGCACTACTTGGCCATGTATGACTTGGGAAGTTAATGTTGCAGGCTCTATTTCGTTTCCAGCTGCCGATGCGATTGCAATGTGGTGTTGCCCCTAGCTAATTTCTTGCTCTTGCTCTATTGTGTGTTCAGTTAGTTGTGGTGATATCTCTTTTCGACCGTCTTGGGATCTTGTCTACCGTAATCCCAAATTGGATTGATTATTGCTTGATGAATTCAAGGTGTACTAAGCAGCTATATATGTTGGGAACTTCTGATCCTTTTGTTGTTGCTGAAGAAATTAAAACTGCAAATGATTACTTGCATGCACAGTCAAATGTAGCTTGAGTTTTGGGTGTCAACTAGCTTACTGCCCACATATTATGCTTATACTATCTTTGGCTTAGTTTATGCATGATGTACTGTAAGTCTGTAATATGCATAGAATTTCTTTGTATCCAACGTGGAAAGATAGTCATGAATGTAGCAAAGCTTATAGCCAGCATGATTCTTAGAAGTGCTCCATTGGCATGCCTTTCAGTTTTGAACAGGGGAAAATATATATGTACAAGGAGTAGGCTTTTTTGGATGGATTTTGTGGACTACGATGTTGTACTGGATTTTCTTCACTCGCATTGTTACACTGAATTTTCATCTACATTGTCAGTTGGAAACTTGGAATCGGAGAATTCTTTGGTGTGTTTTTTCCTTCAATTCCAAATTGCACACTTCAATTGTTTCTTAGGTTCCAGACATCACATTCTAGATTTGACCTTCAAGATTTCAGATTACACAATATTTCATTTTGTTTGAAAGGAATCAGACAAGCAATCACTTTTTTTTGAACGGTCAGGGGGGGGGGGGGGGGGGAGTTTCGACACCTGAATATTTTACCACTCAAATGGCCATAATGCCAAGAGACTGGTCCAGTTTATAAGGGAAACCGGATCAAAAACCTGAACAAGTTTATTTACCAATCAAACTAGTACAGATACCTCCTTTCAAAACGTACATATATATGTATTTCAATAAATAAAAACATGATGCATAATGATGATCACGTGACACTTGATCCTCTCAATACAAAATCTGTCTACATATCTACAAATTGATCACTACGCCGTTGGCTTCACTAGTAGAAAACAGACCTTTCGTCCGGATCATTAGTCCCAATCTAGTTTGGGTCCGGGACTAATGAGATCATTAGTCCCGGTCCCAACGGCTAGGAGCGGACGGGAGGCACGGTCACCATTAGTCCCGATTCATTTTTGACCTATAGTCCCGGTTGGTCATCACCAACCGGGACTAAAGGGATTGTGGCAGGCTGGTGTCAGGCTGGAGCCCCCACGAGCCCCTTTACTCCCGGTTGGCACTACCAACCGGGACTAGAGATAAACCTTTAGTCCCGGTTGGTATCACCAACCGGGACTAAAGATATCCCTATATAAACCCCTGCTTCGTCCCGAGCTCATCCTCTCTGCTTTCTTCTTTCTCCTCTCTATTCTTCCCCTTAGCTCGAGCTCATCCTCCATTTTTTGCCAAGATTTGAGGCACCCCATCTATCCAAGTGTTCTAAAAGGTTAGCAACTTTGTCCTTTCATCTCTCATTGCTAGTTTAGCTCGTTTCATGCTCTATAAGAATAGTCATTTGTGGGTTTTGGTTTGTGTACCATCCCAAATTTTCAATTTGGAATGTTATACATTAGATTATCATTGCATATCATATTTTATTGCATTTTGGCTTGATCCTAGAAATTCTACGTAACTCAAGGACCCACGGAGAGAGTTGGGGATTTCGTTATTTTCATATTTGAGTTTTCTCAAATTTTGAAAATAGGATCATTTGATTTTAATTATTTTATCTTCAATTATTTCCATTATAAAAATATGAGAGAGGGAATAAAATGACTTTCCCAAAATAAAAAAATATTGAGGATTTAATAATAAAATCAAATAATATTTTATTTCAGAGTTTTATGGCTATTTTATTTGAATTAGGAAAATGCGCGTTTTTCAAAATTGCATTTAGGCCCAAAATAAATGTTCATCTTGTCCGGCTCGATTTTAGAGGACGGGGAAAATTTATTTCGGGATTTTTGGAGTCCGTTTAGTATTTCTTTTATTTATTTCTCTGCGCGAAATTATTAAAAAAACGAAACCAACCTAACCGGGCCGTGTCCATCCGGGACTCTGACCTGGTCGGCCCTTTAAGAGCCGGAGGCCCAAGCCGCCAGCCCCGCCCCCGAAACCCCAGTGCTGCCGCTCCCGCCGCCGCCTTGCGTTGCCATGGAGATCATTGGCGCCTCCATGCCATGCCGCCCGACGCCGCCGACGCCGGATCCATGACCGCCGACGTCGCGCCGCCGCCCGATGCCCCGACGCCGGATCCCTCGCCGCCGCCGCCCGACCCGCCGAGCTCGCCGCCGACCTCATGGGACCCGACCGAGGTAGCCTCCGCCGCCTTGATTTCGCGATTAACGCGGTTTAAAAAAACCGCGGTTGTTTTTTTAATAGATTGGTTTTATTTTTTTTCTGGTTTAGTTTATTTAGCGGACGTTCGTCCGTACGTTCGTTTTAACGAACAGTTTTCGTCGTTTAGCTGCAGACAGCGAACGTTCGTTTGTTAGCCTGTTTGTCCGTTTTTCTTTTTTCTCGGATTTTCCACGATTATTTCCGATCGTGATTTCTGATCCGATTTTCGTTCTAGTATAACTTTTCGCTCGTTTGTCAGAATCAGGCAATTCAAGCGCCTAGAGTTTCGTCTCGAAACCCTCTTTCCGTTTAACTAACTCAAACAAGTTTTTGCTACTGTAAAAATTTGACTTAGGTCCAGATTAGTAAACGAAGCTTTTTTCTTTCGCCGTTTGAGTTTCGTTGCTTCGTTTGATTTGATTCTTTTTGCAAACCGGAGTTCTTAAGTTGAACTTTCTGGTTAGATCTCTTATTCGAGTTTTACTTGTGCATTAGATGAGTGCTTATTGTATGCTTATTTGTTTGCGATAGAGTACCCGGAGTGCATCGCTTGCTACTTCGAATCTCTAGGTTTCACGGATCATCAGCAAGGCAAGTAACACTTTGATCATACCTCTTTACTACCCAGTTTTATTGTATTAGATCAATCCTCAAACAATTGCATGATTAGGATCTGATTAATATGTGGGTTTTGGGAAGTAGATGAGGTAGAACCTATTACCTGTTTTATATCAAACCTTTGGGAGTTACTTCTACGTTTGCTTATATTGCTATGCTATGCTAGTAGACATGGATTGGGTGAGTGTATCCATGACAGATGTGAGATTGTTAATTAATGGTTTAATTAAGGTGGCAACTTAAATTCACATCTTGGTGGATTGAGGCACCTGGGGAACCCAGTGTTGCCTGTATTTTTGGAAATCCCGGGGTACCGTGTGATTCTCCTTTGGACCGCCACCCAGGCTCAAAGGGATCATGAGATTATTCATGCTAGAAACTTCTGTGTGCGGCCGCAAGCTACTATGGGCTCTAGCATAGTTGAGTATGTTGCGTGAGCTCTTGAAGAGGTAGACTAGCAGATGTAGGGGATGTAGGTTGGTACTGTCTACCCGGAGTAGAGAGTTAATGCTTCTGAAAGACCGTGTCTCGGTCATCCGTTTCTCAAACACCATGTAGTGCGATAAATCAAGCGAAGGAGATCGAGTCTTGCGGGGAAAAGTGCGCAAACCTATGTAGAGTGTATAAACTAATCATGGTTAGCCGTGTCCCCGGTTATGGACGTTTTGAGTATCTAGTACCTGGATTATCATCATGTTACTTAATTTAATTTGTTGGGTTAATGATGATGCTTAATTGGGATTGAGTTGGAGGAACCTTCTCAATGTTTAACAACCACCATGATAGTTAAATAAAATTTATTCCTTTGCAGTAGGGAAAATTTGGCTTTATGCAAAATTGTAACCATAGAGCTTTCCACCAACCATAAACTGTAACGTCTTGAGCTTGCGTTGGTTTTCCTCGAAGAGGAGAGGGTGATGCAGCAAAGTGTAGCGTAACTATTTCCCTCAGTTTTGAGAACCAAGGTATCAATCCAGTAGGAGGCTCCTCAAAAGTCCCACGCACCTACACAAACAAACTGAGAACTCGCAACCAACGCAATAAAGGGGTTGTCAATCCCTTCACGGGCACTTGCGAAAGTGAGATCTAATAAAGATAGTATGATAAGATAAATACATTTTTGGTATTTTATAATATAGATGCAAAAAGTAAAGATGCAAATAAAAGTAGATTGGAAACAAGTATGATAAGAGATAGACCTGGGACCATAGGTTTCACTAGTGGCTTCTCTCAAGATAGCATAAGTATTACGGTGGGTGAACAAATTACTGTCGAGCAATTCATAGAAAAGCGCATAGTTATGAGATTATCTAGGCATGATCATGTATATAGGCATCACGTCCATAACAAGTAGACCGACTCATGCCTCCATCTACTACTATTACTCCACACATCGACCGCTATCCGGCATGCATCTAGAGTATTAAGTTCATAAGAACAGAGTAACGCATTAAGCAAGATGACATGATGTAGAGGATAAACTCATGCAATATGATATAAACCCCATCTTGTTATCCTCGATGGCAACAATACAATACGTGCCTTGCAACCCTTTACATCCTTTGAGTAAGGACACGCAAGATTGAACCCAAAGCTAAGCACTTCTCCCATGGCAAGAAAGATCAATTTAGTAGGCCAAACCAAACGATAATTGAAGAGACTTGCAAAGATAACTTAATCATACATAAAAGAATTCAGAGAAGATTCAAATATTATTCATAGATAAACTTGATCATAAACCCACAATTCATCGGATCTCGACAAACACACCGCAAAAAGAGATTACATCGAATAGATCTCCACAAGAGAGGGGGAGAACATTGTATTGAGATCCAAAAAGGGAGAAGAAACCATCTAGCTAATAACTATGGACCCGTAGGTCTGTGGTAAACTACTCACAACTCATCGGAGGGGCAAGGATGTTGATGTAGAGGCCTTCCGTGCTTGATTCCCCTCCCGTGAGTGCGTGAAGGCTCAAGATGGGATCTCGCGGATACAGAAGGTTACGGTGGTGGAAATTGTGTTCCGTGGTGCCCCTGGATGTTTTTGGGGTATGTAGGTATATATCGGAAGAAGAAGTACGTCGGTGGCCGCCCGAGGGGCCCATGAGAATGGGGGGCACGCCCAATAGGGGGGGGCCTCCTATCTCGTGGAGGCTCCGGTTGCTTCTTGACTTGCACTCCAAGTTCTTTGGATCACGTTCGACGAGAAAATCACGTTCCCGAAGGTTTCATTCCGTTTGGACTCCGTTTGATATTCCTTTTCTTCGAAATACTGAAATAGGCAAAAAAACAGCAATATGGGTTGGGCCTCCGGTTAATAGGTTAGTCCCAAAAGTAATATAAAAGTGGAAAATAAAGCCCAATAAAGCCTAAAACAGTAGATAAAGTAGCATGGAGCAATAAAAAATTATAGATACGTTGGAGACGTATCAGGCATCCCCAAGCTTAATTCTTGCTCATCCTCGAGTAGGTAAATGATAAAAAGAGAATTTTTGATGCGGAATGATACTTTGGCTTAATTTCAATGTAAATCTTCTTAATTGTGGTATGAATATTCAGATCAGAAAGATTCAAGACAAAAGTTCATATTGACATAAAAATAATAATACTTCAAGCATACTAACTAAGCAATTATGTCTTCTCAAAATAACATGGCCAAAGAAAGTTATCCCTACAAAATCATATAGTCGGGCTATGCTCCATCTTCCCCACAAAATATTTAAATCATGCACAACCCGATGACAAGCCAAGCAATTTTTCATACTTTAACATTTTCAAAACTTTTTCAATCTTCACGCAATACACGGCGTGAGCCATGGATATAGCACTATATGTGGAATAGAATGGTGGTTGTGGAGAAGACAAAAGGAGAAGATAGTCTCACATCAACTAGGCGTATCAACGGGCTATGGAGATGCCCATCAATAGATATCGATGTGAGTGAGTAGGGATTGCCATGCAACGGATGCACTAGAGCTATAAGTGTATGAAAGCTCAACAAAAGAAACTAAGTGGGTGTGCATCCAACTCGCTTGCTCACGAAGACCTAGGGCATTTGAGGAAGCCCATCATTGGAATATACAAGCCAAGTTCTATAATGAAAAATTCCCACTAGTATATGAAAGTGACAAAATGAGAGACTCTCTATCATGAAGATCTTGGTGCTACTTTGAAGCACAAGTGTGGTAAAAGGATAGTAACATTGCCCCTTCTCTCTTATTCTCTCATTTTTCTTTTCTTTTCTTTTTCTTTGGGCCTTTTCTCTTTTTTTATGGCCTCTTTTTTTCTTCCTTTTTTTTATTTTTCGTCCGGAGTCTCATGCCGACTTGTGGGGGAATCATAGTCTCCATCATCCTGTGCTCACTGGGACAATGCTCTAATAATGATGATCATCACAGTTTTATTTACTTCCAACTCAAGAATTACAACTCGATACTTAGAACAAAATATGACTCTATATGAATGCCTCCGGCGGTGTACCGGGATATGCAATGATTCATGAGCGACATGTATGAAAGAATTATGAACGGTGGCTTTGCCACAAATACGATGTCAACTACATGATCATGCTAGCAATATGACAATGATGGAGCGTGTCATAATAAACGGAACGGTGGAAAGTTGCATGGCAATATATCTCGGAATGGCTATGGAAATGCCATAATAGGTAGGTATGGTGGCTGTTTTGAGGAAGATATATGGTGGGTGTATGATACCGGCGAAAAGTGCGCGGTATTAGAGAGGCTAGCAAGGGTGGAAGGATGGGAAAAGGTGCGTATAATCCATGGACTCAACATTAGTCATAAAGAACTCATATACTTATTGCAAAAATTTAGAAGTTATCAAAGCAAAGTATTACGCGCATGCTCCTAGGGGGATAGATTGGTAGGAAAAGACCATCGCTCTTCCCCGACCGCCACTCATAAGGAAGACAATCAATAAATAAATCATGCTCAGAGTTCATCACATAACGGTTTACCATACGTGCATGCTACGGGAATCACAAACTTCAACACAAGTATTCTTTAAATTCACAACTACTCAACTAGCATGACTCTAATATCACCATCTTCATATCTCAAAACAATTATCAAGCATCAAACTTTTCTTAGTATTCAACGCACTCAAAAGAAAGTTTCACATATCTTGAATACCAAGTATATTAACATTAAGCAAATTACCATGCTATTAACGACTCTCAAAATAATCTAAGTGAAGCATGAGATATCAATAGTTTCTTTAAAACAAATATACCACCGTGCTCTAATAGATCTTAGTGAAGCACTAGAGCAAAAATTATCACGCTCAAAAGATATAAGTGAAGCACTATGAGCAAAACTATCAAGCTCAAAAGATATAAGTGAAGCACATAGAGTATTCTATCAAATTCCAATTCATGTATGGCTTTCTCAAAAGGTGTGTACAGTAAGGATGATTGTGGTAAAAACTAAAGCAAAGACTACAATAATACAAGACGCTCCAAGCAAAACACTTATCATGTGGTGAATAAAAATATAGCCCCAAGTAAAGTTATCAATGAACGAAGACGAAAGAGGGGATGCCTTCCCCGGGCATCCCCAAGCTTAGGCTTTTGGCTATTCTTGAATATCTTGGGGTGCCATTAGCATCCCCAAGCTTAGGCTCTTGCCACCCTTTATTCCATAGTCCATAAAAGCTTTACCCAAAATTTGAAAACTTCACAACACAAAACTCAATAGAAATCTCGTGAGCTCCGTTAGAGAAAGAAAAGAGAAGACTACTTTAAGGTACTGTAATGAACTCATTCTTTATTTATATTAGTGTTAAAACTACTGTATTCCAACTTCTCTATGGATTATAAACTATTTTACTAGCCATAGATTCATCAAAATAAGCAAACAACACACCAAAAAACAGAATCTGTCAAAAACAGAACAGTCTGTAGTAATCTGTAACTAATGCAAACTTATGGAACTCCAAAATATCTACCAAAATTATACGACCTAGCCAATTTGTTTATTGATCAGCAGCAATTGGAATCACTATTTTATCACGTTCTGGTAATTTTTAACAATTCGGGCACTGAGCGCAAAGTTTCTGGAAATTACAGCAAGATCAAGTAACTATCATCCAAGAAGATCCAATAGGTTTAACTTGGCACAAACACTAATTAAAAGATAAAACCACATCTAAACAGAGGATAGATGGATTATTTATTCCTAAACAGAAACAAAAAAAACTAAAAATAAAATTGGGTTGCCTCCCAACAAGCGCTATCGTTTAACGCCCCTAGCTAGGCATAAAAGCGAGGATAGATCTAAGTGGTGCCATCTTTGGCACTAAACTCATAAGTAGCACGCATGATAGATTCATAAGGTAATTTAACTTTCTTTCTTGGAAAGTGATCCATGCCTTTCTTTAAGGGAAATTGGAATCTAATATTCCCTTCATATCAATAATCGCACCAATCGTTCTAAGGAAAGGTCTACCAAGAATAATAGGGCATGAAAGATTGCAATCTATATCAAGAACGATAAAATCTAAGGGCACCAAATTTCTATTTGCAACGATAAGAACATCATTGATCCTTCCCATAGGCTTTTTAATGGTGGAATTCGCAAGGTGCAAATTTAAAGAACAATCATCAAGATCATGGAAACCTAGAATATCACATAAAGTTTTCGGAATCGTGGAAACACTAGCACCCAAATCACACAAAGCAAAACACTCATAATCTTTAATTCTAATCTTTATAGTAGGTTCCCACTCATCATTAAGTTTTCTAGGTATAGAAACTTCCAAATTAAGTTTTTCATCATAAGATTGCATCAAGGCATCAACAATATGCTTGGTAAAAGCTTCATTTTGACTATAAGCATGAGGAGAATTAACAATGGCTTGCAACAAGGAAATACAACATTTTAAAGAGCAATTGTCATAATTAAATTCCTTGAAGTCCGAGATAGTGGGTTCAACATTATTTGAAGTTAAGGATTCTCCAATCTCACTTTTACCAAATTTATCATTAAGATCTAAAGATTCCGAATTCTTGGGACGCCTTCTAGGCAAAGTTGATTCATCATCAGTCCCATAATCATCAAAGTTCATATTGCAAAACATAGATCTAATTGGAGATGCATCAATAACTTTAAGATCCTCATCATTATTTTCACGGAAACTAGACGAACACGCTTTTATAAAGCTTTCTTTCTTAGCACGCAATCTAGCGGTTCTTTCCTTGCACTCGTCAATGGAAATTCTCATTACTTTGAGAGACTCATTGATATCATGCTTAGGAGAAGAAGATCCAAGTTTAAGAGAATTAACATCAAGCGAAAGTCTATCAACGTTCCTAAGAGTGATGATCTTAGCGGGAGGAAAATACTTAGAGATAAAAGCATCTTTGCACTTGTTCCAAGAATCAATACTATTTTAGGCAAAGACGAAAACCAAACTTTAGTGTGATCTCTAAGTGAAAACGGAAATAACTTTAGTTTGACAACATTGTTATCCGTATCTTTCTTCTTTTGCATATCACACAAATCAACAAAGTTGTTTAGATGAGTAGCGGCATCTTCGCTAGGAAGGCCGTGAATTGATCTTTCATAACAAGAGTCGACAAAGCGGTATTGATTTCACAAGACTCATCATTATTAAGAGGAGCAATCGGAGTACTAAGGAAATCATTATTATTCGTATTCGAGAAGTCACACAATTTGGTATTATCTTGTGCCATGGCAACAAGTAATCCAACACACAAGCAAACAGAAAAACGACGAGCGAAAAAGAGAGGAGGAGACTGGGAAAGAGAGGGCGAATAAAACTGCAAGGGGTGAAGTGGGGGAGAGGAAAACGAGAGGCAAATGGCAAATAATGTAAATGCGAGGGAGATAAGTTTGTGATGGGTACTTGGTATGTCTTGACTTGAGCGAAGACCTCCCCGGCAACGGCGCCAGAAATCGCACGTTGGCGGGAGGCCGAGTTTTGACTTGACTTGGTGGAAGCCTCCCCGGCAACGGTGCCAGAAATCCTTCTTGCTACGTCTTGAGCTTGCGTTGGTTTTCCTCGAAGAGGAGAGGGTGATGCAGCAAAGTGTAGCGTAACTATTTCCCTCAGTTTTGAGAACCAAGGTATCAATCCAGTAGGAGGCTCCTCAAAAGTCCCACACACCTACACAAACAAACTGAGAACTTGCTACCAACGCAATAAAGGGGTTGTCAATCCCTTCACGGCCACTTGCGAAAGTGAGATCTAATAAAGATAGTATGATAAAGTAAATATATTTTTGGTATTTTATAATATAGATGCAAAAAGTAAAGATGCAAATAAAAGTAGATTGGAAACAAGTATGATAAGAGATAGACCCGGGGGCCATAGGTTTCACTAGTGGCTTCTCTCAAGATAGCATAAGTATTACGGTGGCTGAACAAATTATTGTCGAGCAATTCATAGAAAAGCGCATAGTTATGAGATTATCTAGGCATGATCATGTATATAGGCATCACGTCCATAACAAGTAGACCGACTCCTGCCTGCATCTACTACTATTACTCCACACATCGACCGCTATCGAGCATGCATCTAGAGTATTAAGTTCATAAGAACAGAGTAACACATTAAGCAAGATGACATGATGTAGAGGGATAAACACATGCAATATGATATAAACCCCATCTTGTTATCCTCGATGGCAACAATACAATACGTGCCTTGCAACCCTTTACATCATCGAGTAAGGACACCGCAAGATTGAACCCAAAGCTAAGCACTTCTCCCATGGCAAGAAAGATCAATCTAGTAGGCCAAACCAAACTGATAATTCGAAGAGACTTGCAAAGATAACTTAATCATACATAAAAGAATTCAGAGAAGATTCAAATATTATTCATAGATAAACTTGATCATAAACCCACAATTCATCGGATCTCGACAAACACACCGCAAAAAGAGATTACATCGAATAGATCTCCACAAGAGAGGGGGAGAACATTGTATTGAGATCCAAAAAGAGAGAAGAAGCCATCTAGCTAATAACTATGGACCCGTAGGTCTGTGGTAAACTACTCACAACTCATCGGAGGGGCAAGGATGTTGATGTAGAGGCCTTCCGTGCTTGATTCCCCCTCCGGCAGAGTGCCGGCGAAGGCTCCAAGATGGGATCTCGCGGATACAGAAGGTTACGGTGGTGGAAATTGTGTTTCGTGGTGCCCCTGGATGTTTTTGGGGTACGTAGGTATATAGGAAGAAGAAGTACGTCGGTGGCCGCCCGAGGGGCCCATGAGAATGGGGGCGCGCCCTATAGGGGGGGGGCACCCTCCTATCTCGTGGAGGCTCCGGTTGCTTCTTGACTTGCACTCCAAGTTCTTTGGACCAGTTCGGCGAGAAAATCACGTTCCCGAAGGTTTCATTCCGTTTGGACTCCGTTTGATATTCCTTTTCTTCGAAATACTGAAATAGGCAAAAAAAACAGCAATATGGGTTGGGCCTCCAGTTAATAGGTTAGTCCCAAAAGTAATATAAAAGTGGAAAATAAAGCCCAATAAAGCCTAAAACAGTAGATAAAGTAGCATGGAGCAATCAAAAATTGTAGATACGTTGGAGACGTATCACCTTGTTTGAATTGATTGAAGTGATATTGTTTGCAATTGTCTCATGTGCATATGGGTAGTGTTTTTCTCTATAGACCTCATTCTATTATATATTCTCATCTTTTCTAAACCCTCAGATGCCTCCGAGACGTGACAATGGATTTGCTTTCCCACCGGAGCTCACCCAGTTGATCCAGCAACAGAATGCATTGATGCAGATGCTAGTCCAGAATCAGAATCAGGACAACAACAACAACAACAACAACAACAACAACAACAATAACAACAACAATAACAACAACAACAACAACAACAACAACCCACCACCACCACCTGTTGATCACTTAGCCTTTTTCTTAAGGCTGAACCCGCCGGTGTTCTCCAGTAGCACCGAGCCGATAGTTGCAGATGATTGGCTCCGCAAGATGGGAAGGGAGTTGACCACTGCAGGATGCACAGATGCGGAGAAGGTGCATTTTGCCGCACATCAGCTGGATGGACCCACAACATCATGGTGGGAGAATTTCACAGCTACTTATTCCATCGACACTGTCACATGGGATCAGTTTCAGCAGGCTTTCCGTACTGCTCATGTTTCAGCAGGAGCTATGGCCATGAAGAAGCGTGAGTTTCGCAACTTGCGCCAAGGAGGACGTACTGTTGGCCACTATGTGGATGACTTTAGTAATCTAGCACGTTATGCCCCAGATGACGTTGCTACGGATGCAGCTAAGCAGGAGAAGTTTCTGTAAGGACTGAATGATGAGCTGAGCATGCAGTTGATGGTAGCAACCTTCAACAACTACCAGGAGTTGGTAGATAGAGCTCTCATGATTGAAGGGAAGCAGCAGCAGATAGACAACCGCAAGAGGAAGTATGGACAAGGGAAGTACAATTCTGGAGCTCAGCAAAAGCCTCGTTTTACCCGAACACGGGAGGACATTTTCAGCATACCCATGGAGGAGGAAGTTCGCACAACCATAGTGGCCCCAAGAATGGTAATGGGAATGGAGGAAGCAACGGCCAGAACCATACCAACCCTTCAACGCCAGCCAAGAGGGATCCGAGCCACATCACCTGTTACAAATGCCAGAAGACTGGACATTATGCCACGGAATGTCCTGAAGCGAAGAATGGAAATGGCAATGGAAGCTCTGGGAAGAAGCCTAACCCTTTCAACAAAGGACACATGAACCACGTTAGCGTGGAGGAGGTTGAAGCCCAACCAGATGCAGTAATAGGTAAGTTTTTGGTTAAGTCATTTACTGCACTCATTCTTTTTGATATTGGTGCATCGCATTCATACATATCAAGGGGATTTGTGGATAAGTATAACCTGCCAACCCAAGCCCTTAGGTCACCCATGTTAGTAACCTGGCCAGGAGCAGAGTATATGGCTAGTCTATGGTGTGATCGGTTACCAATAAGGATTGGTAACTACGTGTATCCCTCAGACCTAATAGTATTGGAGTCGCAAGGACTGGATGTGATATTAGGCATGGATTGGTTATCGAAGTATGGAGGAACATTGAATGCGCCAGTAAGTCGATTTTGCTTACCACCCCAGAAGGAAGAAGGATCAAGTATGTATCCCGGCATGTGCCGAAGAGGACTCAAGTAAATTCCTTATCAGCAGTTGTACAGGAGGAAGTACAAGTGGTGAAGGATTTCCCTGACGTATTTCCAGAGGAGTTGCCAGGCATGCCACCGGATAGAGACATTGAGTTTTTGATTGAGCTTTTGCCAGGTACAAGACCAATATCAAAGAGACCGTACATGATGCCCGCAAAAGATTTGGAGGAAATTAAGAAGCAGATAAAGGAGTTACTGGATAAAGGCTATATTCGCCCAAGTTCGTCACCTTGGGGATCGCCAGTGCTTTTAGTGGAGAAGAAGGACGGATCATTAAGAATGGTTGTTGATTATCGAGGATTGAATGAAGTGACCATCAAGAACAAGTACCAACTGCCGATGATCAATGACTTGTTTGACCAATTGCAAGGAGCTAAGGTATTTTCCAAGATCGACCTGCGATCAGGATACCATCAATTGAAGATTCGGGAGCAGGATATACCTAAGACGGCTTTTACCACCAGGTACGGGCTGTATGAGTATAGTCATTTGGTCTGACTAACGCACCTGCCTATTTCATGAACATGATGAACAAGGTGTTTATGGAGTTTCTGGATAAGTTCGTCGTGGTGTTCATTGATGATATTTTGGTCTACTCAAAGAATGAAGAGGAGCATAAGGAGCATTTGTGTTTGGTACTTGGGAAGCTCAGAGAACATCAGCTATATGCCAAGTTCAGCAAATGTGAATTTTGGTTGAAGGAAGTTGGATTCCTCAGACATGTTATATCCGGAGAAGGAATAGTAGTAGACCCCACCAAAGTTGTCACCGTGACAAATTGGGAAGCCCCAACAACAGTTGGAGAGATCCGGAGTTTTCTTGGACTTGCAGGATACTACCGGAGGTTCATTGAGAATTTCTCGAAGATAGCAAAGCCCATGACGGAGCTGTTGAAGAAGGACACCAAGTTTAAATGGACTGAGGAATGTGAGGCCAGTTTCCAGGAGTTGAAGAAACGTTTGGTTAAATCACCAGTGTTGATCCTGCTAGATCAGCGCAAGGATTATGAAGTATATTGCAACACTTCTCGTCGAGGACTTGAAGCAGTGCTTATGCAGGAGAGAAGAGTTGTTTCGTATGCCTCATGACAACTTAAGCCTCATGAGTTGAATTACGCTACGCATGATTTGGAGTTAGCAGCCGCATTGAAGACATGGAGACATTTTCTCATCGGAAACCATTGTGAGGTGTACACGGATCACAAGAGTTTGAAGTACATTTTCACGCAGAAGGAGTTGAATCTTAGGCAAAGGAGATGGTTGGAGCTCATCAAGGTTTATGATATGAGATTGCATTATCACCCCGGAAAGGCTAACATAGTAGCCGATGCGTTGAGCCGCAAGAGCCATGTCAACACACTCATGACCGGGGAGTTACCGAAGGCTAACGTAGTAGCCGATGCATTTATGATGATGCTTAATTGGGATTGAGTTCGGTTAATGATGATGCTTAATTGGGATTGAGTTGGAGGAACCTTCTCAATGTTTAACAACCACCATGATAGTTAAATAAAGTTTATTCCTTTGCAGTAGGGAAAAATTGGCTTTATGCAAAAATGTAACCATAGAGCTTTCCACCAGCTATATATGCATGTAGTGATAGCATTATTCTGTTCATTACTCTCTATGTGTTACATTGCCAGCATATTCCATGTGCTGACCCGTTTTCGGGCTGCAACGTTCATGTTGCAGACTTCTCAGACGACGAGTAAGGTGCCTTAGGTCGTGATCTTATACTCAGTGATGCCACTGGAGTTGATGGACTTGCTTATCTTCCAAGCCTTTCGCTGTTATCGTTATTAGATGGCCTTAAGCCATATTTACTGCAATAAGTTCTGTTTTGAGACACTCGATGTAATAAGTGTGCTACTCTGTTATAAATCGTTCAAGTACTGTGCGTGTCAGCATTACCGATCCAGGGATGACACTGATGCACAGAGATCAGACTGTTTGAGGTCTGGTCGCTACAGTTTGGGAGTAATTATGTGAGAGTTTATTTCACTAATAGGGAAAACCCTAGTAGTAGCGCAGGTTTAATGCCTACTACTACTGCTAATATAACTAGTAGCAGCATGTTTGTGAAGGAAATATGACCTAGAGGCAATAATAAAGTTATTATTTATTTCCTCATATCATGATAAATGTGTATTATTCATGACCCGGAAACATAATACATGTGTGAATACATAGACAAACATAGTGTCACTAGTATGCCTCTACTTGACTAGCTCGTGAATCAAAGATGGTTAAGTTTCCTAACCATAGTCATGAGTTGTCATTGGATTAACGGGATCACACCATTAGTAGAATGATGTGATTGACTTGACCCATTCCGTTAGCTTAGCACTTGATCGTTTAGTATGTTGCTATTGCTTTCTTCATGACTTATACATGTTCCTATGACTATGAGATTATGTAACTCCCGCTTACCGGAGGAACACTTTGTGTGCTACCAAACATCACAACGTAACTGGGTGATTATAAAGGTGATCTACATGTGTCTCCAAAGGTACTTGTTGAGTTGACGTATTTCGAGATTAGGATTTGTCACTCCGATTGTCGGAGAGGTATCTCAGGGCCCTCTCGGTAATGCACATCACTAAAGCCTTGCAAGCAATGTAGCTAATGAGTTAGTTACGGGATGATGCATTACGTAACAAGTAAAGAGACTTGCCAGTAACGAGATTGAACTAGGTATTGAGATACCGACGATCGAATCTCGGGCAAGTAACATACCGATGACAAAGGGAACAACGTATGTTGTTATGCGGTTTGACCGAAAAAGATCTTTGTAGAATATGTAGGAGCCAATATGAGCATCCAGGTTCCGCTATTGGTTATTGACCGGAGACGTGTCCTGGTCATGTCTACATAGTTCTCGAACCCGTAGGGTCCGCACGCTTAAAGTTAGATGACAGTTATATTATGAGTTTATGTGTTTTGATGTACCGAAGGTTGTTCGGAGTCCCGGATGTGATCACGGACATGAAGAGGAGTCTTGAAATGGTCGAGACATGAAGATTGATATATTGGACGACTATATTCAGACACTGGAATAGTTCCGGGGGTTATCGGATATATATCGGAGTACCGGGGGTTACCAAAACACCCTTCCCCCTGGGAAGCTATTGGGCCTTATGGGCCATAGTGGAAAGGAGAGAGGGAGGCCAGGAGGTGGCGCGCGGCCCCCTTGCACCAATCCGATTTGGGAAAGGGAAGGGGGCGGCGGCCCCCTTCTCCTTCCTTCTCTCCACCTCCTCCTTCCCCCTTCTCCTACTTGGAATAGGAAAGGGGGGGCCAAACCTACTTGGAGTAGGATTGCCCCCCCTTGGGCGCGCCTCTCCCCTTGGCCGGTGCTACGTCTTGAGCTTGCGTTGGTTTTCCCCGAAGAGGAGAGGATGATGCAGCAGAGTAGCGTAAGTATTTCCCTCACTTTTTGAGAACCAAGGTATCAATCCAGTAGGAGGCCACGCGCGAGTCCCTCGTACCTACACAAAACAAATAGCTCCTCGCAACCAACGCGAATAGGGGTTGTCAATCCCTTCACGGTCACTTACGAGAGAGATCTGATAGAGATGATAGATAATATTTTTGGTATTTTTGGTATAAAGATGCAAAGTAAAATAAAAGGCAAAGTAAAGAGCAAAGCAATAATAAAGCGTAGGAAGATTAATATGATGAAATAGACCCGGGGCCCATAGATTTCACTAGTGGCTTCTCTCAAGAGCATAGGTATTTTACGGTGGGTGAACGAATTATTGTTGAGCAATTGACAAAATTGAGCATAGTTATGAGAGTATCTAGGTATGATCATGTATATAGGCATCACGTCCGAGACAAATAGACCGACTCATGCCTGTATCTACTACTATTACTCCACTCATCGATCGCTATCCAGCATGCATCTAGAGTATTAAGTTAATGAAAACAGAGTAACACCTTAAGCAAGATGACATGATGTAGAGGAATAAATTCATGCAATATGATAAATACCCCATCTTGTTATCCTCGATGGCAACAATACAATACATGCCTTGCTGCCCCTACTGTCACTGGGAAAGGACACCGCAAGATTGAACCCAAAGCTAAACACTTCTCCCATTGCAAGAACTACCAATCTAGTTGGCCAAACCAAACGGATAATTCGAAGAGACTTGTAAAGATAACTCAATCATACATAAAAGAATTCAGAAAAGATTCAAATATTGCTCATAGATAATCTTGATCATAAACCCACAATTCATCGGTCTCAACAAACACACCGCAAAAAGAAGATTACATCGAATAGATCTCCACGAGAGAGGGGGAAAACATTGTATTGAGATCCAAAAAGAGAGAAGAAGCCATCTAGCTACTAACTATGGACCCGAAGGTCTGAGGTAAACTACTCACACTTCATCGGAGAGGCTATGATGATGATGTAGAAGCTCTCCGTGGTGGAATCCCTTCCGTGAGCTCGGAACAGGCCCCAAGATGGGATCTCGTGGATACAGAAAGTTGCGGCGGTGGAATTAGGTTTTTGGCTCCGTATCTGATCTGACGGGGGTACGTAGGTATATATAGGAGGAAGAAGTACATTGGTGGAGCCTCGAGGGGCCCATGAGGTAGGGGGCACGCCCTAGGGGGGGGGGCACCCTCCACCCTCATGGCCGCCTCGTGGCTTTCTTGATGGAGGGTCCAAGTCTCCTGGGTCTTATCTGATGAGAAAATCATGTTCCCGAAGATTTCATTCCGTTTGGACTCCGTTTGATATTCCGTTTCTTCGAAACACTAAAATAGGCAAAAAAAACAGCAATTCTGGGCTGGGCCTCCGGTTAATAGGTTAGTCTCAAAAGTAATATAAAAGTGGAAAATAAAGCCCAATATAGTCCAAAACAATAGATAATATAGCATGGAGCAATCAAAAATTATAGATACGTTGGAGACGTATCAGGCATCCCCAAGCTTAATTCCTGCTCGTCCTCGAGTAGGTACATGATAAAAAGAGAATTTTTGATGCGGAGTGCTACTTGGCATAATTTCAATGTAATTCTTCTTAATTGTGTTATGAATATTCAGATCCGAAAGATTCAAGACAAAAGTTCATATTGACATAAAAATAATAATACTTCAAGCATACTAACTAAGCAATTATGTCTTCTCAAAATAACATGGCCAAAGAAAGTTCATCCCTACAAAATCATATAGTTTAGTCATGCTCCATTTTCGTCACACAAGAATGCTCTCATCATGCACAACTCCGATGACAAGCCAAGCAATTGTTTCATACTTTAGTAATCTCAAACCTATAAACTTTCACGCAATATATGAGCGCGAGCCATGGACATAGCACTATGGGTGGAATAGAATATAATGATGGGGGTTATGTGGAGAAGACAAAAAAGGAGAAGGTTTCACATCAACGAGGCTAATCAATGAGCTATGGAGATGCCCATCTATTGATGTTAATGCGAGGAGTAGGGATTGCCATGCAACGGATGCACTAGAGCTATAAATGTATGAAAGCTCAACAAAAGAAACTAAGTGGGTGTGCATCCAACTTGCTTGCTCACGAAGACCTAGGCCATTTGAGGAAGCCCATCGTTGGAATATACAAGCCAAGTTCTATAATGAAAAATTCCCACTAGTATATGAAAGTGACAACATATGAAACTCTCTACATGAAGAACATGGTGCTACTTTGAAGCACATTATATGAGACTCGCTATATGAAGAACATGGTGCTACTTTGAAGCACAAGTGTGGAAAAAGAGATAGTAGCATTGCCCCCTTTTTTTTGGCCTTCTTTTTTTTCTTTTGGCCTTTCTCTTTTTTTGGGACAATGCTCTAGAAAATGATGATCATCACACTTCTATTTATTTACAACTCGATACTAGAACAAAGTATGACTCTATATGAATGGCTCCGGCGGTGTACCGGGATATGCAATGAATCAAGAGTGACATGTATGAAAGAATTATGAACGGCGGCTTTGCCACAAATACTATGTCAACTACATGATCATGCTAAGCAATATGACAATGATGAATGTGTCATGAAGAACGGTATGGTGGAAAGTTGCATGGAAATATATCTCGGAATGGCTATGGAAATGCCATAATAGGTAGGTATGGTGGCTGTTTTGAGGAAGATATAAGGAGGTTTATGTGTGAAAGAGCGTATCATATCACGGGGTTTGGATGCACCGGCGAAGTTTGCACCAACTCTCAATGTGAGAAAGGGCAATGCAGTATCAAGAGGCTAGCAATGATGGAAAGGTGAGAGTGTGTATAATCCATGGACTCAACATTAGTCATAAAGAACTCACATACTTATTGCAAAAATCTACAAGCCATAAAAAACCAAAGCACTACCTGCATGCTCCTAGGGGGATAGATTGGTAGGAAAAGACCATCGCTCGTCCCCGACCGCCACGCATAAGGAGGACAATCAAATTACACCTCATGTTTCAAATTTGTTACATAACGTTTACCATACGTGCATGCTACGGGACTTGCAAACTTCAACACAAGCATTTCTCAAATTCACAACAACTCAACTAGCACAACTTTGATATTATCGCCTCCATATCTCAAAACAATTATCAAGCATCAAACTTTTCTTAGTATTCAACGCACTCAAAAGAAAGTTTTACAAATCTTGAATACCAAGCATATTATTATTAAGCAAATTACCATGCTATTTAAGACTCTCAAAATAATCTAAGTGAAGGATGAGAGATCAATAGTTTCTTTAAAACAAATCCACCACCGTACTCTAAAAGATATAAGTGAAGTACTAGAGCAAAACTATCAAGCTCAAAAGATATAAGTGAAGCACATAGAGCAAAACTATCAAGCTCAAAAGATATAAGTGAAGCACATAGAGTATTCTAACAAATTCCAATTCATGTATGGCTCTCTCAAAAGGTGTGTACATCAAGGATGATTATGGTAAACTAACAAGCAAATACGCAAATAATACAAGACGCTCCAAGCAAAACACATATCATGTGGTGAATAAAAATATAGCTCCAAGTAAATTACCGATGGAGAAGGCATCCCCAAACTTTGATTTTTTGGTGTCCTTGGATTATTATGGGGGTGCCATGGGCATCCCCAAGCTTAGGCTCTTGCCACTCCTTGTTCCATAATCCATCAAAAAAATTCACCCAAAACTTGAAAACTTCACGACACAAAACTCAACAGAAATCTCATGAGCTCCGTTAGCGAAATTAAACAAAAGGTTACTTCAAGGTACTGTAATGAACTCATTATTTATTTATATTGGTGTTAAACCTACTGTATTCAAACTTCTCTATGGATTATAAACTATTTTACTAGCCATAGATTCATCAAAATAAGCAAACAACACATGAAAAACAGAATCTGTCAAAAACAGAACAGTCTGTAGTAATATGTAACTAACGCAAACTTCTGGAACTCCAAAAATTCAGCCAAAATAGGAAGACCTAGGAAATTTGTTTGTTGATCAGCAGCAATTGGAATCACTATTTTATCACTTTCTGTTGATTTTTAACAATTGTTTTCGTGAACCGAAAGTTTCTGGAAATTACAGCAAGATCAAATAACTATTATCCAAGAAGATCCTATAGGTTTAACTTGGCACAAACACAAATTAAAACATAAAACCACATCTAAACAGAAGGTAGATGGATTATTTATTACTAGGCAGAAAGGATAAATATTGGGTTGTCTCCCAACAAGCGCTTTTCTTTAAAGCCTTTTTAGCTAGGCATTGAGATTTCAATGATGCTCACATGAAAGACAAGAATTGAAGCACAAATAGAGCATCATATAGCATGTGAAAAACACATCTAAGTCTAACATACTTCCTATGCATAGGCATCTTATAGGCAAACAAATTTGCAAGGCAAGTAAAAACTATCATATGCAAGGAAGAAGAAAGTGACGATAGCAATCTCAACATGAAGAGAGGTAATTTAGTAACATGAAAACTTCTACAACGATATTTTCCTCTCTCATAATAATTACATGTAGGATCATAAGCAATTTCAACAAAATAGCTATCACATAACATATTCTTATCATGATCCACATGTATGCAAAGTTGACACTCTTCCAAAATAGTGGGATTATCATTAACTAAAGTCATGATTTCTCCAAGCCCACTTTTATCAAAAATTTCATAAGATTGAATGTTATCCAAATATGTGGGATCTAAAGTTGACACTCTTCCAAACCCACTTTCAATATTATTACAAACACTATTATCAATCTTATATTCATCATGGGGCTTAAATAAATTTTCAAGATCATAAGAAGAATCTCCCCAATCATGACTATTGGACATAGCAAAACTAGCATCCCCAAGCTTAGGGTTTTGCATATTATTTGCATAATTTACATCAATAGAATTTATAATAAAATTATTGGAATCATGCTTTTTATTCAAAGATATATCGTGAAGCACTTCATCACAATTTTTAGATTTACGGATTTCAGGCAAACGCTTATAAAGATAATCTAGTGCATCCAAATCACTAGGAATTGGTTCATCATAATTGGATCTCTTAAAAAGATTGGCAAGCGGATGAGGATCCATGGATATTAGCTTCTCTGTTTAGGAATAAATACTCAACTGTTTCAACCAAGCGAGAAAACGAGCCAAGAAAGACATCAAGGCGAACGGAAAAGAGATGGCGAATAAAACGGCAAGGGTGAAGTGGGGGAGAGGAAAACGAGAGGCAAATGGCAAATAATGTAATGCGAGAGATAAAGGATTGTGATGGGTACTTGGTATGTTGACTTTTGCGTAGACTCCCCGGCAACGGCGCCAGAAATCCTTCTTGCTACGTCTTGAGCTTGCGTTGGTTTTCCCCGAAGAGGAGAGGATGATGCAGCAGAGTAGCGTAAGTATTTCCTTCACTTTTTGAGAACCAAGGTATCAATCCAGTAGGAGGCCACCAAGCAGTCCTCGCACCTACACAAAACAAATAGCTCCTCGCAACCAACGCGAATAGGGGTTGTCAATCCCTTCACGGTCACTTACGAGAGTGAGATCTGATAGAGATGATAGATAATATTTTTGGTATTTT
Source organism: Aegilops longissima (assembly GCA_021605205.1). NCBI lineage: Eukaryota > Viridiplantae > Streptophyta > Magnoliopsida > Poales > Poaceae > Aegilops > Aegilops longissima. Next base: position 141,114,760 of record CM038682.1, read on the forward strand.
TGGTATAAAGATGCAAAGTAAAATAAAAGGCAAAGTAAAGAGCAAAGCAATAATAAAGCGTAGGAAGATTAATATGATGAAATAGACCCGGGGGCCATAGATTTCACTAGTGGCTTCTCTTAAGAGCATAGGTATTTTACGGTGGGTGAACGAATTATTGTTGAGCAATTGACAGAATTGAGCATAGTTATGAGAGTATCTAGGTATGATCATGTATATAGGCATCACGTCCGAAACAAATAGACCGACTCATGCCTGTATCTACTACTATTACTCCACTCATCGATCGCTATCCAGCATGCATCTAGAGTACTAAGTTAATGAAAACAGAGTAACGCCTTAAGCAAGATGACATGATGTAGAGGAATAAATTCATGCAATATGATAAATACCCCATCTTGTTATCCTCGATGGCAACAATACAATGCGTGCCTTACTGCCCCTCATCCTTCGGGAAAGGACACCACAAGATTGAACCCAAAGCTAAACACTTCTCCCATTGCAAGAACTACCAATCTAGTTGGCCAAACCAAACGGATAATTCGAAGAGACTTGTAAAGATAACTCAATCATACATAAAAGAATTCAGAAAAGATTCAAATATTGCTCATAGATAATCTTGATCATAAACCCACAATTCATCGGTCTCAACAAACACACCGCAAAAAGAAGATTACATCGAATAGATCTCCACGAGAGAGGGGGAGAACATTGTATTGAGATCCAAAAAGAGAGAAGAAGCCATCTAGCTACTAACTATGGACCCGAAGGTCTAAGGTAAACTACTCACACTTCATCGAAGAGGCTATGATGATGATGTAGAAGCCCTCCATGGTGGAATCCCCTTCCGGCGGAGCTCCGGAACAGGCCCCAAGATGGGATCTCGTGGATACAGAAAGTTGCGGCGGTGGAATTAGGTTTTTGGCTCCGTATCTGATCTGACGGGGGTACGTAGGTATATATAGGAGGAAGAAGTACGTCGGTGGAGCCTCGAGGGGCCCACGAGGTAGGGGGCGCACCCTAGGAGGGGGGGGCGCCTTCCACCCTCGTGGCCGCCTCATGGCTTTCTTGACGGAGGGTCCAAGTCTCCTGGGTCTTATCTGATGAGAAAATCACGTTCCCGAAGATTTCATTCCGTTTGGACTCCGTTTGATATTCCGTTTCTTCGAAACACTGAAATAGGCATAAAACAGCAATTCTGGGCTGGGCCTCCGATTAATAGGTTAGTCCCAAAAGTAATATAAAAGTGGAAAATAAAGCCCAATATAGTCCACAACAATAGATAATATAGCATGGAGCAATCAAAAATTATAGATACATTGGGGACGTATCAGCCGGCCCTCTCCTCCTCCCCCCTTTATAAACGGAGGAGGGGGGCACCCCATAGACACAACAATTGATCATTGATCTCTTAGCCGTGTGCGGTGCCCCCCTCCACCATAGTCCTCCTCGATAATATCATAGCAGTGCTTAGGCGAAGCCCTGCGTCGGTAGAACATCATCATCGTCACCACGCCGTCGTGCTGATGGAACTCTCCCTCGACACTCGGCTGGATCGGAGTTCGAGGGACGTCATCGAGCTGAACGTGTGCAAGAACTCGGAGGTGCCGTACTTTCGGTGCTTGATCGGTCGGGCCGTGAAGACGTACGACTACATCAACCGCGTTGTGCTAACGCTTCCGCTTTTGGTCTACGAGGGTACGTGGACAACACTCTCCCCTCTCATTGCTATGCATCACCATGATCTTGCTTGTGCGTAGGATTTTTTTTGAAATTACTACGTTCCCCAACAGTGGCATCCGAGCCGAGGTTTTATGCGTAGATGTTATATGCACGAGTAGAACACAAGTGAGTTGTGGGCGATACAAGTCATACTGCTTACTGATGTCTACTACGCAACCTTCTTCTTGTAGACGTTGTTGGGCCTGCAAGTGCACAGGTTTGTAGGACAGTAGCAAATTTCCCTCAAGTGATGACCTAAGGTTTATCAATCCGTGGGAGGCGTAGGATGAAGATGGTCTCTCTCAAACAACCCTGCAACAAATAACAAAGAGTCTCTTGTGTCCCCAACACACCCAATACAATGGTAATTTGTATAGGTGCACTAGTTCGACGAAGAGATGGTGATACAAGTGCAATATGGATGGTAGATATGGATATTTGTAATCTGAAATAATAAAAACAGCAAGGTAACAAGTGATAAACGTGAGCGTAAACGGTATTGCAATGATAGGAAACAAGGCCTAGGGTTCATACTTTCACTAGTGCAAGTTCTCTCAACAATAATAACATAGATAGATCATATAACAGGCCCTCAACATGCAACAAAGAGTCACTCCAAAGCCACTAATAGCAGAGAACAAACGTAGAGATTATGGTAGGATACGGAACCACCTCAAAGTTATTCTTTCGGATCGATCTATTAAAGAGTTCGTACTAGAATAACACCTTAAGACACAAATCAACCAAAACCCTAATGTCACCTAGATACTCCATTGTCACCTCAAGTATCCGTGGGCATGATTATACGATATGCATCACACAATCTCAGATTCATCCAACCAACACAAAGTACTTCAAAGAGTGCCCCAATGTTTCTACCGGAGAGTCAAGAGCGTGTGCCAACCCCTATGCATAGGTTCATGGGCGGAACCCGCAAGTTGGTCACCAAAACATACATCAAGTGGCACATGATATCCCATTGTCACCACAGATAAGCACGGCAAGACATACATCAAGTGTTCTCAAATCAAAGACTCAATCCGATAAGATAACTTCAAAGGGGAAACTCAATTCATCACAAGAGAGTAGAGGGGGAGAAACATCATAAGATCCAACTATAATAGCAAAGCTCGCGATACATCAAGATCGTGCCATAGAGGGAACACGAGAGAGAGAGAGAGAGAGAGAGAGAGAGAGAGAGAGAGATCAAACACATAGCTACTGGTACATACCCTCAGCCCCGAGGGTGAACTACTCCCTCCTCGTCATGGAGAGCGCCGGGATGATGAAGATGGCCACCGGTGATGGGTTCCCCCTCCGGCAGGGTGCCGGAACGGGCTCCCTTTGGTGGCTACAGAGGCTTGCGGCAGCGCAACTCCCGATCTATCTTGATATTCGATGGTTTGACGGTTCGTAGGCATATATAGGCGAAAGAAGTCGGTCGGGAGGTGCTCGAGGGGCCCACGAGACAGGGGGCCGCGCCCAGCAGGGGGGGCCCTCCTATCTCGTGGAGTCCTCGAGGATCTTCTGACTTGAACTCCAAATCTCCAGGATCATATTCTTCCCAAAAATAACGCTGCCGAAGGTTTCATTCCGTTTGGACTCCGTTTGATATTCCTTTTCCTCGAAATACTGAAACAAGCAATAAAACAGCAATATGGGCCAGGCCTCCGGTTAATAGGTTAGTCCCAAAAGTAATATAAAAGTGTATAATAAAGCCCATAATCATTCAAAACAGGTAATATAATAGCATGGAACAATAAAAAATTATAGATACGTTGGAGACGTATCAAGCATCCCCAAGCTTAATTGATGCTCGTCCTCGAGTAGGTAAATGATAAAAACAGAATTTTTGATGTGGAATGCTACCTAGCATAATTTATAATGTAATTTTCTTTATTGTGGCATGAGTGTTCAGATCCAAATGATTCAAAATAAAAGTTCATATTGATAAAAGAAATAGTAACACTTCAAGCATACTAATCAAAGTAATCATGTCTTCTCAAAATAACATGGCAGAAGAAAGTTCATCCCTACAAAATCATATAGTTAGGCTATGCTTCATTTTCGTCACACAAAGATGTTCCCAACTTCTATACCCCCGATGACAAGCCAAGCAATTGTTTCATACTTAAATAATCTCAAACTTTTTCAACCTTCACGCAATACATGAGCGTGAGCCATGGATATAGCACTATGGGTGGAATAGAATATGATGATGGGGATTGTGTGGAGAAGACAAAAAAGGAGAAAGTCTCACATTGACGAGGATAATCAACGGGCTATGAAGATGCCCATCAATTGATGTCAACATGAGGAGTAGGGATTGCCATGCAACGGATGCACTAGAGCTATAAATGAATGCTCAACAAAAGAAAACTAGTGGGTGTGCATCCAACTTGCTTGCTCACGAAGACCTAGAGCATTTGAGGAAGCCCATCGTAGGAATATACAAGCCAAGTTCTATAATGAAAAATTCCCACTAGTATGAAAAAGACAACTTATGAGACTCACTATATGAAAAACATGGTGCTACTTTGAAGCACAATATATGAGACTCTCTACATGAAGAACAAGGTGCTACTTTGAAGCACAAGTGTGGAAAAAGAGATAGTAACATTGCCCTTTTTATTATTTTTATTTTTTTCTTTCTTTTCTTTTTTCTTTTTTTGGGCCTTTCTTTTTTTTTTCTTTTGGCCTTTCTTCTTTTTTCTTCTTCTTTTTACTTTGGGCAATGCTCTAATAATGATGATCATCACACTTCTATTACAACATATGAATTACAACTCGAAACTAAGCAAGATATGACTCTATATGAATGCCTCCGGCGGTGTACCGGGATGGTGCAATGAATCAAGAGTGACATGTATGAAAAATAATGCATGGTGGCTTTGCCACAAATATGATGTCAACTACATGATCATGCAATGGCAATATGACAAAAGTAAATTTTGTCATGATGATGATGAACGGAACGGTGGAAAGTTGCATGGCAATATATCTCGGAATGGCTATGGAAATGCCATAATAGGTAGGTATGGTGGCTGTTTTGAGGAAGATATAGGGAGGTTTATGTGTGATAGAGTGTATCGTATCACGGGGTTTGGATGCACCGTGAAGTTTGCACCAACTCTCAAGGTGAGAAAGGGCAATGCACTGCATCAAGAGGCTAGCAAAGGTGGAAAGGTAAAAGTGCGTATAATCCATGGACTCAACATTAGTCAAAAGAACTCATATACTTATTGCAAAAATTTAGAAGTCATCAAAAACCAAGTACTACGCGCATGCTCCTAGGGGGATAGATTGGTAGGAAAAGACCATCGCTCGTCCCCGACCGCCACTCATAAGGATGCACAAGCCAGGTACACTTCATATTTCAAATTTGTTACAGAACTTTAACCATACGTGCATGCTACGGGACTTGCTAACTTCAACACAAGCATTCTTTAAATTCATAATCACCCAACTAGCATGACTTTAATATCACTACCTCCATATCTCAAAACAATTATCAAGTATCAAATTGATCATAGCATCCAGTTCACCTCCTATGAAAGTTTTTGTTCAAATTACCATGCTGTTTAAGACTCTCAAAATAATATAAGTGAAGCATGAGAGTTCATTAATTTCTACAAAATAAAACCACCGCCGTGCTCTAAAAGATATAAGTGAAGCACTAGAGCAAATGACAAACTACTCCGAAAGATATAAGTGAAGATCAATGAGTAGTCGAATAATTATACAACTATGTGAAGACTTTCCCATTTAATAATTTCAGATCTTGGTATTTTATTCAAACAGCAAGCAAAGCTAAATAAAATGACATTGCAAGGATAGCACAACTCATGTGAAGAAGCAAAAACTTAGGCTCAACCGATACTAACCGATAGTTGTTGAAGAAGAAAGGTGGGATGCCTACCGGGGCATACCCAAGCTTAGATGCTTGAGACTTCTTGAAATATTATCTTGTGGTGTCTTGGGAATCCCCAAGCTTGAACTTTTGTGTCTCCCTAATTCCTCTCATATCATGGTTTCTCTATTTCTCAAAAGCTTCATCCACACCAAACTCAACAAGAACTCGTGAGATAGGTTAGTATAAACCAATGCAAAACCTTATCATTTTCTACTGTAACAAATCATATTATTCAACATTGCATACTAAATGCCTCTGCATATTTAATACTCCTATCCTCAAACAGAACCATTAAACAAGCAAACATATGCAAACAATGCAAACATAACAGCAATCTGCCAAAACAGTACAGTCTGTTAAGAATGCAAGAGTATCAATACTTCCCTAACTCCAAAATTTATAAAATAAAATTCCCACTGTAGTAAATTTATCAGAGCTCAATATGCAAAAAGTTTCAACATTATATCATGCTCTGACTTTTCTAGGAATTTTTGCAACAGCGGTAAACTTTCTGTTTTCAAACAACAACATGTATAGTAGCAAAATAAGCATGGCAAAGGCTATCCTTGACTTTTTTATTGAAACTAAAGATGCAAAACATTATTGTAAATAACAGCAAGCAAAAAATAACAAAATAAAATTACGCTCCAAGCAAAACACATATCATGTGGCGAATAAAAATATAGCTCCAAGTAAAGTTACCGATGAACGAAGACGAAGGTGGGGATGCCATCCGGGGCATCCCCAAGCTTAGGCTCTTGGTTATCCTTGAATATTACCTTGGGGTGCCTTGGGCATCCCCAAGCTTAGGCTCTTGCCACTCCTTATTCCATAGTCCATCGAATCTTTACCCAAAACTTGAAAACTTCACAACACAAAACTTAACAGAAAACTCATGAGCTCCGTTAGCGAAAGAAAACAAAACACCACTTCAAGGTACTGTAATGAAATCATTCTTTATTTATATTGGTGTTAAACCTACTGTATTCCAACTTCTCTATGGTTTATAAACTATTTTACTAGCCATAGAGTCATCAAAATAAGCAAACAACACACGAAAAACAGAATCTGTCAAAAACAGAACAGTCTGTAGTAATCTGTAACTAACGCAAACTTCTGGAACTCCAAAAATTATAAAATAAATTGGTGGACCTGAGGAATTTTTCTAGTAATCATCTGCAAAAAGAATCAACTAAATAGCACTCTCCAGTAAAATGTTGAAGCTAATCTCGTGAGCGCTAAAGTTTCTGTTTTTTACAGCATGATCATAAAGACTTCACCCAAGTCTTCCCAAAGGTTCTACTTGGCATAAACACTAATTAAAACATGAAAACACATCTAACCAGAAGCTAGATGAATTATTTATTACTAAACAGAACCAAAAAGCAAGAAACTAAAATAAAATTGGGTTGCCTCCCAACAAGCGCTAACGTTTAAAGCCCCTAGCTAGGCATGATGATTTCAATGATGCTCACATAAGAGATAAGAATTGAAACATAAAGAGAGCATCATGAAGAATATGACTAGCACATTTAAGTCTAACCCACTTCCTATGCATAGGGATTTTGTGAGGAAACAACTTATGGGAACAATAATCAACAAGCATAGGAAGACAAAACAAGCATAACTTCAAATATTTAAGCACATAGATAGGAAACTTGATATTATTGCAATTGTTCGGGAACGTAGCAGAAATTCAAAATTTTCCTACGTGTCACCAAGATCTATCTATGGAGAAACTAGCAACGAGGGAAGGAGAGTGCATCTACATACCCTTGTAGATCACTAAGCGGAAGCGTTCAAGTGAACGGGGTTGAAGGAGTCGTACTCGTCGTGATTCAAATCACCGGAGATCCTAGTGCCGAACGGACGGCACCTCCGCGTTCAACACACGTACAGCCCGGTGACGTCTCCCACGCCTTGATCCAGTAAGGAGAGAGGGAGAGGTTGAGGAAGACTCCGTCCAGCAGCAGCACAACGGCGTGGTGGTGGTGGAGGAGCATGGCAATCTTGCAGGGCTTCGCCAAGCATCACAAGAGAGGAGGAGGAGGAAGAAGAGACAGGGGCTGCACCAATGAGAGATCGAATCGCTGCTATGGGCAGCCCCTAGGCCTCATATATATAGGGAAGGGAGGAGGGTGCGCCCCTCTAGGGTTCCCACCCCAGAGGGGCGGCAGCCCTAGATGGGATCAAGGGAGGCGGCCAAGAGGGGAGAGAGGGAGGCGCCCACTAGATGGGCCTTAAGGCCCATCCGGACCTAGGGTTCCCCTTCCTCCACTTCCCACGCCTTGGGCCTTGGTGGGGCGCCCCAGCCCACCTAGAGGGCTGGTACCCTCCCACACTTGGCCCACGCAGCCTTCTGGGGCAGGTGGCCCCACTTGGTGGACCCAGGACCCTCCCGTGGTCCCAGACATTACCGATATCACCCAAACTTTTCGGTGACCAAAACAGGACTTCCCATATATAAATCTTTACCTCCGGACCATTCCGAACTCCTCATGACGTCCGGGATCTCATCCGGACTCGAACAACATTCGGTAACCACATACAAACTTCCTTTATAACCCTAGCGCCATCGAACCTTAAGTGTGTAGACCCTACGGGTTCGGGAACCATATGCGACATGACCGAGACGTTCTCGGTCAATAACCAACAGCGGATCTGGATACCCATGTTGGCTCCCACATGTTCCACGATGATCTCATCGGATGAACCACGATGTCAAGGACTCAACCAATCCCGTATTCAATTCCCTTTGTCTAGCGGTATTGTACTTGCCCGAGATTCGATCGTCGGTATCCCGATACCTTGTTCAATCTCGTTACGGCAAGTCTCTTTACTCGCTCCGTAACACATCATCCCGTGATCAACTCCTTGATCACATTGTGCACATTATGATGATGTCCTACCGAGTGGGCCCAGAGATACCTCTCCGTCACACGGAGTGACAAATCCGATCTCGATTCGTGCCAACCCAATGACACTTTCGGAGATACTGTAGTGCACCTTTATAGCCACCCGATTACGTTGTGACGTTTGGTACACCCAAAGCATTCCTACGGTATCCGGAGTTGCACAATCTCATGGTCTAAGGAAATGATACTTGACATTAGAAAAGCTTTAGCATACGAACTATGATCTTTGTGCTAGGCTTAGGTTGGGTCTTGTCCATCACATCATTCTCCAAATGATGTGATCCGTTATCAACGACATCCAATGTCCATGGTCAGGAAACCGTAACCATCTGTTGATCAACGAGCTAGTCAACTAGAGGCTTACTAGGGACATGGTGTTGTTCATGTATCCACACATGTATCTGAGTTTCCTATCAATACAATTATAGCATGGATAATAAACGATTATCATGAACAAGGAAATATAATAATAACTAATTTATTATTGCCTCTAGGGCATATTTCCAACAGTCTCCCACTTGCACTAGAGTCAATAATCTAGTTCACATCGTCATGTGATTAACACTGATAGGTCACATCGCCATGTGACCAACACCCAAAGAGTTTACCAGTGTCTGTAAACTAGTTCACATCATCATGTGATTTAGACTCAGTGAGTTCTGATTTGATCATGTTTTGCTTGTGAGAGAGGTTTTAGTCAACGGGTCTGAACCTTTCAGATCCGTGTGTGCTTTGCAAATTTCCAAGTCACATTGTAAACGCTGCTTCCAGGCTCCACTTGGATCTATTCCAAATGGTTGCTCCACTATACGTATCCGGTTTGCTACTCAGAGTCATTCGGATAGGTGTCAAAGCTTGCATCGACGTAACAGTTTACGCCGAACTCTTTATCATCTCCATAATCGAGAAACATGTCCTTATTTACTCTAAGGACAATTTTGACTGCTCTCCAATGATCCATTCCTGGATCATTCTTGTACCCCTTGACTGACTCATGGCAAGGCATACTTCCGGTGCGGTACACAGCATAGCATACTATAGAGCCTATGTCTAAAGCATAGGAGACGACCTTCATCCTTTCTCTCTTTTCTGCCGTGGTCGAGCTTTAAGTCTTAACTTCATACCTTACATCTCATGCAAGAACTCCTTCTTTGACTGATCCATCTTGAACACCTTCAAGATCATGTCAAGGTATGTGCTCATTTGAAAGTATTATTAAGCATTTTGATCTATCCTTATAGATCTTGATGCTTATTGTTCAAGTAGCCTAATCCAGGTTTTCTATTGAAAAACACTTTTCAAACAACCCTATATGCTTTCTAGAAATTCTACATCATTTCTGATCATCAATATGTCAACAACATATACTCATCAGAAATTCTATAGTGCTCCCTCTCACTTCTTTGGAAATACAAGTTTCTCATAAACTATATAAACCCAAAATCTTTGATCATCTCATCAAAGCGTACATTCCAACTCCGAGATGCTTACTCCGGTCCTTAGAAGGATTCTTTGGAGCTTTGCATACTTGTTAGCATCCTTCAGGATTGACAAAACCTTTTGGTTGTATCACATACAACCTTTCCTCAAGAATAACACCGAGGAAACAATGTTTTGACATCCTATCTGCAAGATTTCATAAATGCAGCTAATGCTAACAAGATTCCGACGGACTTAAGCATCGCTACGGATGAGAAAATCTCATCGTAGTCAACTCCTTGAACTTGTGAAAAACTCTTCGCCACAAGTCGAGCTTCACAGACGGTGACATTACCGTTCACGTCCGTCTTCTTCTTAAAGATCCATTCATCTCAATGGCTTGCCGATCATCGGGCAAGTCCACCAAAGTCCATGCTTTGTTCTGATATATGGATACTATCTCGGATTTCATGGCTTCTAACCATTTGTCGGAATTTGGGCCCACCATTGCTTCTCCATAGCTCGTAGGTTCATTGTTGTCTAGCAACATGACCTTCAAGACAGGATTGCGTACCACTCTGAAGTAGTACGCATCCTCGTCACCCTACGAGGTACGTTAGTGACTTGATCCGAAACTTCATGATCACTATCATAAGCTTCTACTTCAATTGGTGTAGGCGCCACAGGAACAACTTCCTGTGCCCTGCTACACACTAGTTGAAATGACGGTTCAATAACCTCATCAAGTCTCCACCATCCTCCCACTCAACTTTTCGAGACAAACTTTTCCTCGAGAAAGGACCCGATTCAAGAAACAATCCCTATTGCTTTCGGATCTGAATTAGGAGGTATACCCAACTGTTTTGGGTGTCCTATGAAGATGCATTTTATCCGCTTTGGGTTCGAGCTTATCAACCTGAAACTTTTCCACATAAGCGTCGCAGCCCCAAACTTTTAAGAAACGACAACTTAGGTTTCTCCAAACGGTGTCGTCTCAACGGAATTACGTGGTACCCCATTAAAGTGAGTGCGGTTGTCTCTAATGCCTAACCCATGAACGGTAGTGGTAATTCGATAAGAGATATCATGGTACGCACCATATCCAATAGAGTGCAACTATGATGTTCGGACACACCATCATACTATGGTGTTCCAGGCGGTATTAATTGTGAAACAATTTGCACAATGTCTTAATTGTGTGCCAAAACTCGTAACTCAGATACTTATCTCTATGATCATATCATAGACATTTTATCCTCTTGTCACGATGATCTTTAACTTCACTCTGAAATTACTTGAACCATTCAATAATTCAGACTTGTGTTTCATCAAGTAAATACACTCAGTATCTACTTAAATCATCCGTGAAGCAAGAGCATAACGATATTCACTGCATGCCTCAGCACTCATTGCACTGCACACATCAAAATGTGTTACTTCAACAAGTTGCTATCTTGTTCCATCTTACTGAAACCGAGGCTTTTCCGTCATCTTGCCCATGTGGTATGATTTGCATATCTCAAGTGATTCAAAATCAAGTGAGTCCAAACTATCCATCTGAATGGAGTTTCATCATGCGTATACACCAATAGACATGGTTTGCATGTCTCAAACTTTTCAAAACCGAGTGAGTCCAAAGATCCATCAACATGGAGCTTCTTCATGCGTTTTATACCAATATGACTTACATGGCAGTGCCACAAGTACGTGGTACTATCATTACTATCTTATATCTTTTGGCATGAAAATGTGTATCACTACGATTGAGATTCAATAAACCATTCCTTTTAGGTGCTAGACCATTGAAGGTATTATTCAAATTAACAGAGTAACCATTATTCTCCTTAAATGAATAACCAGTATTGCATAGACATAATCCAATCATGTCTATGCTCAACGCAAACACCAAATAACAATTATTTAGGTTTAACACCAATCTCGATGGTAGAGGGAGCGTGCGATGCTTGATCATATCAACCTTGGAAAAACTTCCAACACGTATCGTCAGTTCACCTTTAGTTAGTCTCCGTTTATTCCGTAGCTTTTGTTTCGAGTTACTAACACTTAGCAACCGAACCGGTATCTAATACCCTGGTGCTACTAGGAGTACTAGTAAAGTACACATTAACATAATGTATATCCAATATACTTCTATCGACCTTGCCAGCCTTCTCATCTACCAAGTATCTAGGGTGGTTCTGCTTCAGTGTCTGTTCCTCTCATTACAGAAGCACTTAGTCTCGGGTTTGGGTTCAACCTTGGGTTTCTTCACTGGAGCAGCAACTGATTTGCCGTTTCATGAAGTATCCCTTGTTGCCCTTCTTGAAACTAGTGGTTTTACCAACCATCAACAATTGATGCTCCTACTTGACTTCTACTTTCGCGGTGTCAAACAACGCGAATACCTCAAGGATCATCATCTCTATCCTTGATATGTTATAGTTCAGCACGAAGCTCTAGCAGCTTGGTGGTAATGACTTTGGAGAAACATCACTATCTCATCTGGAAGATCAACTCCCACTCGATTCAAGTGATTGTTGTACTCAGACAATCTGAGCACAAGCTCAACGATTGAGCTTTTCTCCCTTAGTTTGTAGGCTAAGAAAATCGTCGGAGGTCTCATACCTCTTGGCGTGAGCACGAGCCTGAAATCCCAATTTCAGCCCTTGAAACATCTCATATGTTCGCGACGTTTGAAAATGTCTTTGGTGCCTCAACTCTAAACCGCTTAACCGAACTATCACGTAGTTATCAAAACGTGTATGTCCGATGTTCGCAACATCCACAAACGACGTTTGGGGTTCAGCATCTTGGAGGTGCATTAAGGACATAAGCTTTCTCTCGTCCGCATAATCGCCACTGTCAACTTTCAACTATATTTTCTCTAGGAACATATCTAAACAGTGGAACTAAAGCGCGAGCTTATGACATAATTTGCAAAGATCTTTTGACTATGTTCAGGATAATTAAGTTCATCTAATGAACTCCCACTCAGATAGACATCCCTCTGGTCATCTAAGTGATTACATGATCCGAGTCAACTAGGCCGTGTCCGATCATCACGTGAGACGGACTAGTCATCATCGGTGAACATCTTCATGTTGATCGTATCTACTATCGACTCATGCTCGACCTTCGGTCTCGTGTTCCGAGGCCATGTCTGTACATGCTAGGCTCGTCAAGTTAACCCTAAGTGTATTGCGTGTGTTCGAGGCCATGTCTGTACATGCTAGGCTCTTCAACACCGTTGTATGTGAACGTAAGAATCCATCACACCCGATCATCACGTGGTGCTTAGAAGCGACGAACTTTAGCAACGGTGCACGATTAGGGAGAGCACTTCTTGAAATTGTTGTAAGGATCATCTTATTTACTACCGTCGTTCTAAGTAAACAAGATGCATAAACATAATAAACATCACATGCAATTATATAGTAGTGACATGATATGGCCAATATCATATAGCTCCATTGATCTCCATCTTCGGGGCTCCATGATCATCATCGTCACCGGCATGACACCATGATCTCCATCATCATGATCTCCATCATCGTTTCTTCATGAAGTTGTCTCGCCAACTATTACTTCTACTACTATGGCTACCGGTTAGCAATAAAGTAAAGTAATTACATGGCGTTGTTTAATGACACGCAGGTCATACAATAAATAAAGACAACTCCTATGGCTCCTGCCGGTTGTCATACTCATCGACATGCAAGTCGTGAATCCTATTACAAGAACATGATCAATCTCATACATCACATATCATTCATCACATTCTTCTTGGCCATATCACATCACATAGCATACCCTGCAAAAACAAGTTAGGCGTCCTCTAATTGTTGTTGCATGTTTTACGTGGCTGCTATGGGTTTCTAGCAAGAACGTTTCTTACCTACATAAAACCACAACGTGATATGCCAATTGCTATTTACCCTTCATAAGGACCCTTTTCATCGAATCCGTTCCGACTAAAGTGGAGAGGCGGCACCCGCTAGCCACCTTATGCACCAAGTGCATGTCATCGGTGGAACCTGTCTCACGAAGAATGCGTGTAAGGTCGGTCCGGCCGCTTCATCCCACAATACCGTCGAAACAAGATTGGACTAGTAACGGTAAGCATATTGAACAAAATCAACGCCCACAACTACTTTGTGTTCTACTCGTGCAAAGAATCTACGCAATAGACCTAGCTCATGATGCCTTTGTTGGGGAGCGAGCAGAAATTCAAAATTTTCCCACGTGTCACCAAGATCTATCTATGGAGAAACTAGCAACGAGGGAAGGAGAGTGCATCTACATACCCTTGTAGATCACTAAGCGGAAGCGTTCAAGTGAACGGGGTTGAAGGAGTCGACTCGTCGTGATTCAAATCACCGGAGATCCTAGTGCCGAGCGGACGGCACCTCGCGTTCAACACACGTACAGCCGGTGGCGTCTCCCACGCCTTGATCCAGCAAGGAGAGAGGAGAGGTTGAGGAAGACTCCATCCAGCAGCAGCACAACGGCGTGGTGGTGGTGGAGGAGCATGGCAATCTTGCAGGCTTCGCCAAGCATCACAAGAGAGGAGGAGGAGGAAGAAGAGACGCAGGCTGCACCAACGAGAGATCGAATCGCGTTATGGGCAGCCCTAGGCCTCATATATATAGGGGGAAAGGGAGGAGGGTGCGCCCCCTCTAGGGTTCCCACCCCTAGAGGGGCGGCAGCCCTAGATGGGATCAAGGGGAGGCGGCCAAGAGGGGAGAGAGGGGGAGGCGCCCACTAGATGGGCCTTAAGGCCCATCTGGACCTAGGGTTTCCCCTTCCCTCCACTTCCCACGCCTTGGGCCTTGGTGGGGGGCGCCCCAGCCCACCTAGGGGCTGGTCCCCTCCCACACTTGGCCCACGCAGCCTTCTGGGGCAGGTGGCCCCACTTGGTGGACCCCCGGGACCCTCCCGGTGGTCCCGGTACATTACCGATATCACCCGAAACTTTTCCGGTGACCAAAACAGGACTTCCCATATATAAATCTTTACCTCCGGACCATTCCGGAACTCCTCGTGACGTCCGGGATCTCATCCGGGACTCCGAACAACATTCGGTAACCACATACAAACTTCCTTTATAACCCTAGCGTCATCGAACCTTAAGTGTGTAGACCCTACGGGTTCGGGAACCATGCAGACATGACCGAGACGTTCTCCGGTCAATAACCAACAGCGGTATCTAGATACCCATGTTGGCTCCCACATGTTCCACGATGATCTCATCGGATGAACCACGATGTCAAGGACTCAATCAATCCCGTATTAAATTCCCTTTGTCTAGCGGTATTGTACTTGCCCGAGATTCGATCGTCGGTATCCCGATACCTTGTTCAATCTCGTTACCGGCAAGTCTCTTTACTTGTTCCGTAACACATCATCCCGTGATCAACTCCTTGATCACATTGTGCACATTATGATGATGTCCTACCGAGTGGGCCCAGAGATACCTCTCCGTCACACGGAGTGACAAATCGATCTCGATTCGTGCCGACCCAATGCAGACACTTTCGGAGATACCGTAGTGCACCTTTATAGCCACCCGATTCGTTGTGACGTTTGGTACACCCAAAGCATTCCTACGGTATCCGGGAGTTGCACAATCTCATGGTCTAAGGAAATGATACTTGACATTAGAAAAGCTTTAGCATACGAACTACGATCTTTGTGCTAGGCTTAGGTTTGGGTCTTGTCCATCACATCATTCTCCAAATGATGTGATCCCGTTATCAACGACATCCAATGTCCATGGTCAGGAAACCGTAACCATCTGTTGATCAACGAGCTAGTCAACTAGAGGCTTACTAGGGACATGGTGTTGTTCATGTATCCACACATGTATCTGAGTTTCCTATCAATACAATTATAGCATGGATAATAAACGATTATCATGAACAAGGAAATATAATAATAACTAATTTATTATTGCCTCTAGGGCATATTTCCAACAGCAATTCCTACAAGCATATGTTCCTCCCTCATAATAATTTTCAGTAGAATCATGAATGAATTCAACAATATAAATAGCATTATTTTCATGATCTACAAGCATAGAAAATTTACTACTCTCCACATAAGCAAAATTCTTCTCATTCGGAATAGGGGAGTATACTCAAGAAAATAATTATCATGTGAGGCATAATCCAATTGAAAACTAAAATCATGATGACAAGTTTCATGGTTATCACTATTCCTAATAGCATACAAGTCATCACAATAATCATCATAGATTCTCATAATCAATTGGAACCTCTTCCGAAATAGTGGAATCATCACTAAATAAAATTGACACTCTTCCAAATCCACTTTCATATTCATCACAATAAGATTTAACATCCTCCAAAATAGTGGGATCACTACTTCCTAAAGTTTACACTCTTCCAAACCCACTTTCATCAATATAATCATCATAAATAGGAAGCATGCTATCATCAAAATAAATTTGCTCATCAAAGCTTGGAGGAAAAAATATATCATATTCATCAAACATAGCTTCCCCAAGCTTGTTGCTTTGCATATCATTAGCATCATGGGTATTCAAAAAATTCATACTAACAACATTGCAATCATGCTCATCATTCAAAGATTTAGTACCAAGCATTTTAAAGCATTCTTCTTCTAGCACTTGAGAACAATTTTCCTTTCCATCATACTCACGAAAGATATTAAAAAGACGAAGCGTATGAGACAAACTCAATTCCATTTTTTTGGTAGTTTTGTTTTATAAACTAAAATAGTGATAAAACAAGAAACAAAAAGATTCAGTTGCAAGATCTAAAGATATACCTTCAAGCACTAACCTCCCCGGCAACGGCGCCAGAAAAGAGCTTAGTTTACAGGGTGTGAGTGAGTGCCGCTTACCTAGCCTCCCTGGCAACGGCGCCAGGAAAGAGTTTGATGTCTACTACGCAACCTTATTCTTGTAGACGTTGTTGGGCCTGCAAGTGCACATGTTTGTAGGACATTAGCAAATTTCCCTCAAGTGATGACCTAAGGTTTATCAATCCGTGGGAGGCGTAGGATGAAGATGGTCTCTCTCAAACAACCCTGCAACCAAATAACAAAGAGTCTCTTGTGTCCCCAACACACCCAATACAATGGTAATTTGTATAGGTGCACTAGTTCGGCGAAGAGATGGTGATACAAGTGCAATATGGATGGTAGATATGGATATTTGTAATCTAAAATAATAAAAACAGCAAGGTAACAAGTGATAAACGTGAGCGTAAACGGTATTGCAATGATAGGAAACAAGGCCTAGGGTTCATACTTTCACTAGTGCAAGTTCTCTTAACAATAATAACATAAATAGATCATATAACAGGCCCTCAACATGCAACAAAGAGTCACTCCAAAGCCACTAATGGCAGAGAACAAACGTAGAGATTATGGTAGGGTACGGAACCACCTCAAAGTTATTCTTTCGGATCGATCTATTAAAGAGTTCGTACTAGAATAACACCTTAAGACACAAATCAACCAAAACCCTAATGTCACCTAGATACTCCATTGTCACCTCAAGTATCTGTGGGCATGATTATACGATATACATCACACAATCTCAGATTCATCCAACCAACACAAAGTACTTCAAAGAGTGCCCCAAAGTTTCTACCGGAGAGTCAAGAACGTGTGCCAACCCCTATGCATAGGTTCATGGGCGGAACCCGCAAATTGGTCACCAAAACATACATCAAGTGGCACATGATATCCCATTGTCACCACAGATAAGCACGGCAAGACATACATCAAGTGTTCTCAAATCAAAGACTCAATCCGATAAGATAACTTCAAAGGGGAAACTCAATTCATCACAAGAGAGTAGATGGGGAGAAACATCATAAGATCCAACTATAATAGCAAAGCTCGCGATACATCAAGATCGTGCCATAGAGGGAACACGAGAGAGAGAGAGAGAGAGAGAGAGAGAGAGAGAGAGAGAGAGAGAGAGATCAAACACATAGCTACTGGTACATACCCTCAGCCCCGAGGGTGAACTACTCCGTCCTCGTCATGGAGAGCGCTGGGATGATGAAGATGGCCACCGGTGATGGGTTCCCCCTCCGGCAGGGTGAGGGAACGGCCTCCCGAGAGGTTTTTGGTGGCTACAGGGGCTTACGGCGGCGGAACTCCCGATCTATCTTGATATTCGATGGTTTTAGGGTACGTAGGAATATATAGGCGAAAGAAGTCGGTCGGGAGGTGCTCGAGGGGCCCACGAGACAGGGGGCCGTGCCCAGTAGGGGGGGGGGGCGCCCTCCTATCTCGTGGAGTCCTCGAGGATCTTCTGACTTGAACTCCAAGTCTCCAGGATCATATTCTTCCCAAAAATAACGCTGCCGAAGGTTTCATTCCGTTTGGACTCCGTTTGATATTCCTTTTCCTCGAAATATGAAACAGCAATAAAAAACAACAATATGGGCTGGGCCTCCGGTTAATAGGTT
Source organism: Aegilops longissima (assembly GCA_021605205.1). Taxonomy (NCBI): domain Eukaryota; kingdom Viridiplantae; phylum Streptophyta; class Magnoliopsida; order Poales; family Poaceae; genus Aegilops; species Aegilops longissima. The sequence continues at coordinate 141,133,197 of CM038682.1, forward strand.
AGTCCCAAAAGTAATATAAAAGTGTATAATAAAGCCCATAATCATTCAAAACAGGTAATATAATAGCATGGAACAATAAAAAATTATAGATACGTTGGAGACGTATCACTTACCAGCATGTCATACTTCGGTTCGGCGGTATTGTTGGATGAGGCGGCCCGGACCGACATTACGCCAGACGCTTCGCGAGACTGGTTCTACCGATGTGCTTTGCACACGGTGGTGGCGGTGTCGATTTCTCCAACTTTAGTTGAACCGAGTGTGGCTACGCCCGGTCCTTGAGAAGGTTAAAACATCACTAACTTGACGAACTATCGTTGTGTAGCGACCAGACCCGAATGGATCAAGTCTCTGTGCTCAGGTGTCATCCCTGGATCAGTAATGCTGACACCACACAGTACTTCGAAGGATTTATAGCAGAGTAGCAATAACACACTTATTACAACGTTGTCCACAAGGGAACTTATTACAATAATATGGCTTAAGGCCATCTAATAATAACAGCGGAAGGCTTGGAAGATAAGTGAGTCCATCAACTCCAACGGCATCATCGAGTATAGAACCACGACCTAACACCTTACTGTCGTTCGAAAAAGTCGCAACATGAAAGTTGCAGCCAAAGCGGTCAAGACATGGAATATGCTGGCAAAGCAACACATAGAGAGTAATGAAGGAATAAGCCTATACTACATGCATATATGGCTGGTGGTAAAGCTCTATGGTTACATTTTTGCATAAAGCTAGTTTTTTCCTACAACAAAGGAATAATTTTATTTAACTATCATGGTGGTTGTTAAACATTGAGAATGGTTGACAGCATCCTCAATCCCAATTAAAAAGTACTCATCAAAACCCAATAACATTTATTAGAAGTAACATGTTGAGACTCACATGATATTCAAGTACTAGATACTCAAAACGTCCATAACCGGGGACACGGCTAATCATGATTAGTTTATACACTCTGCAGAGGTTTGCGCACTTTTCCCCACAAGACTCGATCGCCTCCGCTTGGTTCTCGCACTACATGGTGTTTGAGAAACGGATGACCGAGACACAGTCTTTCAGAAGCACTAGCACCTTACATGTGGGTAGACCGTACCAACCTACATCCCCTACATCAGCTAGCCTACCCGTAAGAGTTCGCACAACTTACTCAACTATGCGAGCCCATATTGGCTTGTGGCTGCACACGGAAGTTTCAGTTTGAATAATCTTATGATCCCTTAGAGCACGGGTGGCGGTCCAGAAGAAATCTGAGCAAGTCTCGATAGAAAGCAGGTGCCTCAATCCACCCAGATGTGTGTTTAGGTTGCCACCTTAGATAAACCATTAATTAACAATCTCACATCTGTCATGGATATTCACTCACCCAATCCACGTCTACTAGCATAGCATGGCATAATAAGCAAACGTAGAAGTAACTCCCAAGGTTTCATAAGAAAACAGGTAATAGGTACTACCTCAATCTACTTCCCATCCCACAATTTAATTAGATCCTAATCATGCAAGTGTTTGAGGATTGATCTAATGCATAAAACTGGGTAGTAGAAAAGGGTATGATCAAGTGTTACTTGCCTTGCGATGATCCATGAAACCTAGAGATTCAAGTAACAAGCGGCGCACCGGGTGATCTATCGCAGACAAACAACAAGCATACAATAAGTACTCATCTAATGCACAGGAAATCTCGAATAAAAGATCTAACAGAGAGTTCAACTTAAGAACCCTGGTTGCAAAAGAATCAAATCAAATAAAACATCGAAAGTCGAAAGTCAAGAGAGAACGACTCGGTTTTAGCAATTTGAAACTAGGTCAAAATTTTACAGTAGCAAAACTTTGTTTAAGTAGGTTAGTCGAACGGCGGTTTAGAATGAAACTCCAGCGCTTGAATCACCTGATTCCGATAAACGAGCGAGAAAATAAACAGATTTGAAAATTGAATCGGAAATCGAAATCGGAAAATAACGGATTAAATCCGATTAAAAGAAAAACGACGAACAGTTAAAACGACGGACGTTCGTTAACAGAAACTAACTGACGAACATGTTCATTGAAACAAACGGGTCGGTGAACGTTCACTAGTTTATAAAACCGAAAAAAATATATAAAAAAACAATCTAGGGTTTTATTTAAGAAAAAACCGAACAACGCGAGAAAAACCGGATCGGGTTTTGAAACAAAACCGGACGGGCGCGCGAGGTGGCTACCTCTGGCGAAGTCGCATGGCGGGCTCGCCCGCGGGCCGGGCGACGGTCAGGGTGGCAGGCGGTGGGTGGTGGCGAGGTCGGCGGTGGCGATGGCGGCGGCGGCGGCGGCTTGGCGGCCTTGGCGGCGGCTCGTCTCGGCAGGCGGCGGCGTGGCGGGATGAGGAGAGAGGGGGGTCGGCTTATAAAGGAGGGGGGGCTCGGTGCCTTGGGGAGGGGGCACGGCGGGTGGGTGGCGAGCCGAGCCGGACTTCGGGTGGCGGCGAGTCTCCTCCAGCGGAGGCCTTGAGGAGGCGGCTGGGCGGGCGGCTCGGTTGGGCGGCTGGGCCTTTGGCCCAGGGCGGCGTTTTTTTAAAACCAAACTAAACGAATTTAAAATAAAACCAAACGAACTCCAAATTAAATAAAATTAATTTTCCCCGACTCCTAAAAATGAGTCGAACAAAATGAATTTTAAAACGGGGCAAAAATGCATATTTTTAAAATACTCATTTTTCTCCCTAAAGCAAATAAACTTTCGAAAAACCAAAATTTGATTTATTTATTAAATCTTCATTTTTCCTAAATGTTGGGAAAGTCATATTATTCCCCCTCTTCAATTTTTTTATCGGAAAAACTTTTGAAGATAAATAAATAAATCAAATGATCCTATTTTCAAAATTTGAGAAATCCCAAATATGAAAATAATGAAATCTCAACTCTCTCGAGGGTCCTTGAGTTGCGTGAAATTTTCTAGGATCGGAAAAATGCGAGAAAATATGATATGCATGATGACCTAATGTATAACATTCCAAATTGAAAATTTGGGATGTTACAAACCTACCCTTATGATGAATCTAGCCCTCGAGATTCGGGTTAACTAGAAAATAGGTGAGGTGGTCCTTGAGCAAAACTTCCTCTCTTTCCCGGTGGCTTCATCTTGATGTGGTGGCTCCTTTGAACCTTGCAAAACTTGATAACCTTGCTGCGAGTAACTCTGCTGGCATAGTCGAGAATCTTAACTGGTTTTTCCTCATATGTTAAGTCATCCTTCAACTGGATTGCTTCGGTGGCAATTGTGTCTCTTAACGGTATCTCTGCTATCTCGGGTGACATTTCTTCACCGAGAAACATGGAATACATCATGAACTCCGACAGTCCTTCCGCAATTCCAGCTTATAAGCAACTTCTCCCATGCGTTGCAAAATCTTATACGGTCCAACGAAGCGTGGTGCTAACTTTCCTTTAACTCCAAAGCGCTTAACTCCTCAAGCGGGGATACTCTAAGATATACTCTGTCTCCAACTTCATACTCAATCGCTGCGCTTTGAATCTGCATAGCTCTTACATGCGGATGGGCTACCTTGAGCCTATCTCGAATCAGTTTAACCTTCGCTCAGACTCTTTAATCAAATCTGGTCCAAACAATTGGCGATCTCGGTTTAGTCCCATGACAACGGTGTCTGCATCTTCTTCCATCTGAGCCTCGAAGGTGCCATCTTCAAGCTGGTTTGGTAGCTGTTGTTATAAGAAAATTCTGCATACGGCAAATTATCATCCCAACTGGATCCATAATCTAGTGCACAAGCTCTCGGCATATCCTCCAAAATCTGATTGACTCTCTCGGTCATCCATCGGTCGTGGGTGGAAAGCTGTATGAATTCCATCTGGTTCCCAATGTTTCGTGCAACTGGTTCCAAAATTTTGAGGTAAATTGGGTTCCTCTATCGATACAATACTCCTCGGAACTCCGTGTAAACACACAATTCTGGTCATGTATATCTTTGCCAACTTAGCACTGCTATAGGTAGTCTTATTTGGAATAAAATGAGCTACCTTCGTCAAGCGGTCGACTATAACCCAAATCGAGTCATATCCTGAGCGGGTCTTTGGCAAACCTGTGATGAAATCCATGCCTAGTTTATCCCACTTCCATTCGGTATCGGCAATGGTTGTAACAATCCTGCTGGCTTCGATGTTCGCCTTTACTCTCGACATACATCGCAAACTGCTACATACTCCGCAATATCCTTCTTCATTCCGGTCCACGGAAAGTATTCTTCAAATCCAAATACATCTTGGTATTTCTGGGTGAATCGAATAGGGTGAATCATGAGCTTCTTGCAAAATCAACTTCCCGATCTACGGGTCATTGGGCACATAAACACGGTCCTCAAACCATAGGGTGTCGTGCTCATCCTCACGAAATCCTTTAGCCTTTCCTTTGCTCATTTTCTCCTTTATAGAGGCAACTTCCTTATCGCCTTTTGGGCTTCTCGATTTTGTCCATCAGTGTTGACTGAATCTCCAATGCTGCTACATAGCCTCTTGGAACTATTTCCAAACATAGCTCTCGAAGGTCCTCGGCTAACTCATTGGGTATCCCTCCCATCATTAGGGTATTGACATGGCTCTTACGGCTCAATGCGTCTGCTACGACATTAGCCTTTCCGGGTGATAATGTAATCTCATATCATAATCCTTGATAAGCTCTAACCATCTCCTCATCTCGAGATTTAATTCTTACGTGTGAAAATGTATTTCAAACTCTTATGATCTGTATATACTTCAAAATGATTTCCAATGAGAAAATGTCTCCATGTCTTCAAGACATGCACAACGGCGGCTAACTCCAAATCATGTGTGGCATAATTTAACTCATGGGGCTTAAGTTGTCGTGAAGCATACGAAACAACTCTTCCTTCCTGCATAAGCACTGCTCCAAGTCCTCGACGTGAAGCGTCGCAATACACCTCATAATCCTTAGTTTGATCCGGCAATATTAAAACTGGTGAGGTAACCAATCTTTTCTTCAACTCCTGAAAACTTGCCTCACAGTCCTTAGTCCATATGAATTTATTATCCTTCTTCAACAATTCTGTCATAGGCTTTGCAATCCTTGAGAAATTCTCAATGAATCTTCGGTAGTATCCTGCGAGTCCAAGGAAACTCCGAATCTCTCCAACTGTCGTTGGTGCTTCCCATTTGGTTACGGTTTCAACCTTTGTGGGGTCAACTGCTATTCCTTCTCCGGATATAACATGTCCGAGAAATCCAACTTCCTTTAGCCAAAACTCACACTTGCTGAACTTGGCATACAACCGGTGTTCCCTCAGTTTCTCCAAAACCAATCTCAAATGTTCCTTATGTTCTTCTTCATTTTTCGAGAAAATCAAAATATCATCAATGAACACCACGACGAACTTATCCAAAAACTCCATAAACACTTTGTTCATCAGGTTCATGAAATAGGCTGGTGCGTTAGTCATCCAAATGACATAACGGTATACTCATACTGATCCATATCTCGTGGTAAACGCTGTCTTGGGTATGTCCTGCTCCCGAATCTTCAACTGATGGTACCCTGATCGTAAATCGATCTTGGAAAACACTTTAGCTCCTTGCAAACGATCAAACAGATCATTTATCATAGGTAGTGGGTACTTGTTCTTGATTGTTACTTCATTCAATCCACGATAGTCAACAACCATTCTTAACGATCCATCCTTCTTTTCCACTAACAATACGGGTGATCCCCAAGGTGAAGAACTTGGGCGAATAAAACCTTTATCCAATAGTTCCTTAATCGCTTCTTGATTTCCGCCAAATCTCGTGCGGGCATCCTGACGGTCGCTTCGATATCGGGCCTGTTCACGGCAACAGCTCGATCAAAAACTCAATGTCTCTATCCGGTGGCATTCACGGCAACTCTTAGGAAATACATCGGAAAATCCTTCACCATGGTACTTCTTCCGCACCACTCTCGATAAGCAATTTACTTGCGCTCTCCTCGGCTTCGTGCCGTGATACATACTTGATCCTTCTTCCTTACGGTGTGGTGAGCAAAATTGACTTTGTGGTGCAATCTATGTTCCTCCATACTTTGATAACCAATCCATTCCTAATATCACATCAATCCTTGGGATTCCGAACTATTAGGTGCGAGGGGAAAACATAGTGTCCAATCCTTAATGGCAATCGATCACACCATTTACTAGCCATGTATTCTGCTCGGGTGAGGTTACTAGCATGGGTGACCTAAGGGCTTGGGTCAGTAATTTGTACTTATCCACAAATCCCTTGATATGTATGAATGCGATGCACGATGATCGAAAAGAACAACTGCGGTAAATGACTTAACCAAAACTTACCGATTCTTGCATCGGGCTGATCTTCAACCTCCTCCACATCAATGTGGTTCACATCCCCTGTTGAAAGGGTTGGGCTTCTTTCTGAGCTTCCATTGCCATTTCCATTCGTATACGGACAGTCATTTGCATAATGCCGATCTTGCGGCACTTAAAACAAGTGATGTGACTCAGGTCTACCTTGGATGGTGTTGACGGGTTGGTGCGATTCTGTCCATTGCTTCCTCCATTCCGTTCCCATTCTTAGTGCCATTATGGTTATGCGAATTACCTCCTCCATGGGTATCTGAAACTGAATTCTGATTTAGGGGTATAACGAGGCTTGCTGAGCTCGAGTTATACTTCCCTGTCCATACTTCCGCTTGCAGTTCTCAATTTGCTGCTGCTTTCCTTCAATCATGAGGGCTCGGTCTACCAACTCCTGGTAGTTATTGAAACTTGCTACCATCAACGGCATCTGAACTCATCATTCAGTCCTTCTAGAAACTTCTCCGCTTAGCATGCATCCGTAGCAACATCATCCGGGGCATAACGTGCTAACTTCTGAAATCATCCACATCTCGCCAACAGTCCTTCCTCCTTGGCGTAAGTTGCGAAACTCACGCTTCTTCATGGCCATGGCTCCTGCTGAAACATGGGCGGTCTGAAAGCTTCTTCAAACTGATCCTGTGGCGGTGTCTCACGGGTAAGTGGCTGTAAAATTCTCCCACCATCTTTGCTGCGGGTCCTTCAAGCTGGTGTGCAGCAAACTTCACTCTTTCTCCATCTGTGCATCCTGCAGTGGTCAACTCCCTTCCTATCTTGCGGAGCCAATCATCTGCTACAATCGGCTCGGTGCTACTGGAATACACCGGCGGATTCAGTCTAAGGAAACGAGTCAAATGATCCGCAGGTGGTGGTGGTGGTGGGTTGTTGTTGTTGTTGTTGCCCTGGTTCTGCACCAATGTTTGAATCAGGGTATTCTACTGCTGAATCAATTGGGTGATCTCTGGCGGGAAAACGAACCCGGGGTCACGTCTCGGAGGCATCTGATGGGTTTAGAAAAGACGAGAAATTAAGAGTAGAATGGGGTCTAAGGAGAAACACTACCCAATGCTCATGAGCAAAAACACACAAAATCACTTCATTCAATCAAACAAAGGGCTTACAACGATCTAACTATCGCAAAAGTGCGTGTACTATAATGTTTACATGGAGGGAATACTACTAATATGTGGGGGACTTCTACTAATTTGAACGGTGGAAGACTCCATGATGTCTGCTCCACTTCGTCTTCAAAGTCGGGTTCACTTGGATCCAAATCGGTGTCGTCGATGTTGATGTAGTCGCTTGGACAACCGACATCTTGGTCTTCATTCTGGCGCCAACTTCTTCTTGAGTTCTTGATCTCGTACTTAAGATCGTTATTGTGTCTTGCTAGAGCTACGATCTCGTCCATGTAGTCCTTGCGTGTAGTCTTTAGTTCTTCTTCAAGTTCGATGATCCTTCCCTTTGCATTCTCGCAACTCCAACATATCATTGCACATCTGGTTCTCTGGCGTCGAATGTGCTGGTTTAACTCTGGATGAAAGCTGCAATGGATCTATCCTTCTTGGTGCTGACTATCTCCCATTGTTCATCTCGGCGTCCGCAAATCTGGTAGATAGTATCCTTGAGGTCTTCTTGATAAACTTCTCCAATCGTCCCATGGTGATATGAGCTGCCATGCTCTTTCCTGGACTCAAGTTGGTGCAATCGAAAACACTATCTATAGGCTTGGTGATTGGGGCGAATGTCCTTCTGGAACATGAGCTTGAATCTTCAGCGCTCCTCTTGAGCAGAGTGGCGTTGAAAGTTCGGTGAAACTTGGTAGTCCAATGTTCGGTACTTGGTGACTTCCTTCAAGTGAAATCCAAAAGGTGTGCCTTCATCTGGTTGGGTGTACTTGATCTTCGCGTCCGTCATCCTAAAGAGTAGAAAAGATGAGGAGTTAGAAAATGGGAAGAGAGTAGTGATCTATGGCTTTAACTTAGTGGTCGTGTCCTACGGTCGGCGTGTGCTCGATACCATCTCTGTCAGAGAGACCAGACCGAATGGATCAAGTCTCGTGCTCGGTGTCATCCACGGATCGAGAATCTTGACACCACACAAGATGCCGAAGGATTTATAGCGAGTAGCAATCACACACTTATTACAACGTTGTCCACAAGGGAACTTATTACAATAATATGGCTTAAGGCCATCTAATAATAACAGTGGAAGGCTTGGAATATAAGTGAGTCCATCAACTCCATCGGCATCACTGAGTATAGAACCACGACCTAACACCTTACTCGTCGTTCGAAAAGTGCGCAACATGAAAGTTGCAGCCCAAAACGGGTCAACACATGGAATATCTTGGCAAAGCAACACATAGAGAGTAATGAAGGAATAAGCCTATACTACATGCATATATGGCTGGTGGTAAAGCTCTATGGTTACATTTTTGCATAAAGCTAGTTTTTTCCTACAACAAAGGAATAATTTTATTTAACTATCATGGTGGTTGTTAAACATTGAGAATGGTTGACAGCATCCTCAATCCCAATTAAAAGTACTCATCAAAACCCAATAACATTTATTAGAAGTAACATGTTGAGACTCACATGATATTCAAGTACTAGATACTCAAAACGTCCATAACCGGGGACACGACTAATCATGATTAGTTTATACACTCTGCAGAGGTTTGCGCACTTTTCCCCACAAGACTCGATCGCCTCCGCTTGGTTCTCGCACTACATGGTGTTTGAGAAGCGGATGACCGAGACACGTCTTTCGAAGCACTAGCACCTTACATGTGGGTAGACCGTACCAACCTACATCCCCTACATCAGCTAGCCTACCCGTAAGAGTTCGCACAACTTACTCAACTATGCGAGCCCATATTGGCTTGTGGCTGCACACGGAAGTTTCAGTTTGAATAATCTTATGATCCCTTAGAGCACAGGTGGCGGTCCAAGAAATCTGAGCAAGTCTGATAGAAAGCAGGTGCCTCAATCCACCCAGATGTGTGTTTAGGTTGCCACCTTAGATAAACCATTAATTAACAATCTCACATCTGTCATGGATATTCACTCACCCAATCCACGTCTACTAGCATAGCATGGCATAATAAGCAAGCGAGAAGTAACTCCCAAGGTTTCATAAGAAAACAGGTAATAGGTACTACCTCAATCTACTTCCCATCCCACAATTTAATTAGATCCTAATCATGCAAGTGTTTGAGGATTGATCTAATGCATAAAACTGGGTAGTAGAAAAGGGTATGATCAAGTGTTACTTGCCTTGCTGATGATCCGCGAAACCTAGAGATTCGAAGTAACAAGCGGCGCACTCTGGGTGATCTATCGCAGACAAACAACAAGCATACAATAAGTACTCATCTAATGCACAGGGAAATCTCGAATAAAAGATCTAACCCTGGTTGCAAAAGAATCAAATCAAATAAAACATCGAAATTCGAAAGTCAAGAGAGAACGACTCGGTTTTAGCAATTTGAAACTAGGTCAAAATTTTACAGTAGCAAAACTTTGTTTAAATAGGTTAGTCGGAACGGCGGTTTCGTAACGAAACTCCAGGCGCTTGAATCACCTGATTCCGATAAACGAGCGAGAAAATAAACAAATTTGAAAATTGAATCGGAAATCGAAATCGGAAAATAACGGATTAAATCCGATTAAAAGAAAAACGACAAGCAGTTAAAAGCGCGGACGTTCGTTAACGAAACTAACCGGCGAACATGTTCATTGAAACGAGCGGGTCGGTGAGCGTTCACTAGTTTATAAAACCGAAAAAATATATAAAAAACAATCTAGGGTTTTAAAAAAAAACCGAACAACGCGAGAAAACCGGATCGGGTTTTGAAACAAAAACGGACCGGGCGCGGCGAGGTGGCTACCTCCGCGAGTCGCCTGGGCCCGGCTCGAACTCGGGCGACGGTCGGGTGGCGGCGGGTGGGTGGTGGCGATGGGCGGAGGTGGCGATGGCGGCGGCGGCGTGGCGGCTTGGGCACGGTGGCGGCTCGGGGGCGGCGGTGGGCGGGATGAGGAGAGGGGGGGTCGGCGGCTTATAAGGAGGGGGGGCTCCGGTGCCTTGGGGAGGGCACGGCGGCGGGGTGGCGTGGCGAGCCGGACTCGGCTCGGCGGCGGCGTGAGTCTCCTCCAGCGGAGGGCTGGGAGGGGGCGGCTGGGCAGGCGGCTCAGTTAATGGCTGGGCCCTTGGCCCAGGCGTGGCTTTTTTTAAACAAAACTAAACGATTTTAAAATAAAACCAAACGAACTCCAAATGAAATAAAATTAATTTTCCCGACTCCTAAAAATGAGTGAACAAAATGAATTTTAAAAGCGGGCAAAATGCATATTTTAAAATACTCATTTTCTCCTAAAGCAAATAAACTTTGAAAAACCAAAATTTGATTTATTTATTAAATCTTCATTTTCCTAAATGTTGGGAAAGTCATATTATTCCCCTCTTCAATTTTTTTATCGGAAAAACTTTTGAAGATAAATAAATAAATCAAATGATCCTATTTTCAAAATTTGAGAAATCCCAAATATGAAAATAATGAAATCTCCAACTCTCTCCGAGGGTCCTTGAGTTGCGTGAAATTTTCTAGGATCGAAAAAATGCGAGAAAATATGATATGCATGATGACCTAATGTATAACATTCCAAATTGAAAATTTGGGATGTTACACGTTGTGGTTTTGATGCGTAGGTAAGAACGGTTCTTGCTAAGCCCGTAGCAGCCACGTAAAACTTGCAACAATAAAGTAGAGGCCGTCTAACTTGTTTTTGCAGGGCATGTTGTGATGTGATATGGTCAAGACGTGATGCTATATTTTATTGTATGAGATGATCATGTTTTGTAACCGAGTTATCGGCAACTGGCAGGAGCCATATGGTTGTCGCTTTATTGTATGCAATGCAATTGCCGTGTAATTGCTTTACTTTATCACTAAGTGGTAGCGATAGTCGTAGAAGCAATAGTTGGCGAGATGACAACGATGCTACGATGGAGATCAAGGTGTCGTGCCGGTGACGATGGTGATCATGACGGTGCTTCGGAGATGGAGATCACAAGCACAAGATGATGATGGCCATATCATATCACTTATATTGATTGCATGTGATGTTTATCTTTTATGCATCTTATCTTGCTTTGATTGATGGTAGCATTATAAGGTGATCTCTCACTAAATTTCAAGATAAAAGTCTTCTCCCTGAGTATGCGCTATTGCCAAAGTTCGTCGTGCCCAGAAACCACGTGATGATCGGGTGTGATAAGCTCTACGTCCATCTACAATGGGTGCAAGCCAGTTTTTCACACGCAGAATACTCAATAGTTCAGTGTGCCATGCTTTACGGCTTAGAACCGGGACTTCAACGACGTTTTGAACATCATGGAGCATATGAGATGTTCCAGGAGTTGAATTTAATATTTCAAGAAAATGCCCGGACTGAGAGATATGAAGTCTCCAATAAGTTCTACAGCTGCAAGATGGAGGAGAATAGTTCTGTCAGTGAGCATATACACAGAATGACTGGGTATAACAATCACTTGATTCAATTGGGAGTTAATCTTCCGGATGATAGCGTCATTGACAGAATTCTTCAATCACTGCCACCAAGCTACAAGAGCTTCGTGATGAACTATAATATGCAAGGGATGGATAAGAAAATTTCCGAGCTCTTCGCAATGCTAAAGGCTGCGGAGGTAGAAATCAAGAAGGAGCATCAAGTGTTGATGGTCAATAAGACCACCAGTTTCAAGAAAAAAGGCAAAGGGAAAAAGAAGGGGAACTTCAAGAAGAACAACAAACAAGTTGCTGCTCAAGAGAAGAAACCCAAGTCTGGACCTAAGCCTGAGACTTAGTGCTTCTACTGCAAGCAGACTGGTCACTGGAAGCGGAACTGCCCCAAGTATTTGGCGGATAAGAAGGATGGCAAGGTGAACAAAGGTATATGTGATATACATGTTATTGATGTGTACCTTACCAGAGCTCGCAGTAGCACCTGGGTATTTGATACTGGTTCTGTTGCTAATATTTGCAACTCGAAACAAGGACTACGGATTAAGCGGACACTGGCTAAGGACGAGGTGACGATGCGCGTGGGAAATGGTTCCAAAGTCGATGTGATCGCCGTCGGCACGCTACCTCTACATCTACCTTCAGGATTAGTTTTAGACCTAAATAATTGTTATTTGGTGCCTGCGTTGAGCATGAACATTATATCTGGATCTTGTTTGATGCGACACGGTTATTCATTTAAATATGAGAATAATGGTTGTTCTATTTATATGAGTAATATCTTTTATGGTCATGCAACCTTAAAGAGTGTTCTATTTTTGATGAATCTCGATAGTAGTAATACACATATTCATAATGTTGAAGCCAAAAGATGCAGAGTTGATAATGATAGTGAAACTTATTCGTGGCACTGTCGTTTAGGTCATATTGGTGTAAAGCGCATGAAGAAACTCCACACTGATGGACTTTTGGAATCACTTGATACTTGCGAACCATGCCTCATGGGCAAGATGACTAAAACGCCGTTCTCCGGAACTATGGAGCGAGCAACTGATTTCTTGGAAATCATACATACTGATGTATGTGGTCCAATGAACGTTGAGGCTCACGGCGAGCATCGTTATTTTCTCACCTTCACAGATGATTTGAGCAGATATGGGTATATCTACTTAATGAAACATAAGTCTGAAACATTTGAAAAGTTCAAAGAATTTCAGAGTGAAGTTGAAAATCATCGTAACAAGAAAATAAAGTTTATACGATCTGATCGTGGAGGAGAATATTTGAGTTACGAGTTTGGTTTACATTTGAAGCAATGCGGAATAGTTTCACAACTCACGCCACCCGGAACACCACAACGTAATGGTGTGTCCGAACGTCGTAATCGTACTTTACTAGATATGGTGCAATCTATGATGTCTCTTACTGATTTACCGCTATCGCTTTGGGGTTATGCTTAGAGACGACCGCATTCACGTTAAATAGGGCACCATCAAAATCCGTTGAGACGACGCCTTATGAACTGTGGTTTGGCAAGAAACCAAAGTTGTCGTTTCTTAAAGTTTGGGGCTGCGATGTTTATGTGAAAAAGCTTCAACCTGATAAGCTTGAACCCAAATTGGAGAAATGTGTCTTCATAGGATACCCAAAGGAAACTGTTGGGTACACGTTCTATCACAGATCCGAAGGCAAGACATTTGTTGCCAAGAATGGATCCTTTCTAGAGAAGGAGTTTCTCTCGAAAGAAGTGAGTGGGAGGAAAGTATAACTTGATGAGGTTGTTGGGGAACGTAGTAATTTCAAAAAATTTCCTACGCACACGCAAGATCATGGTGATGACATAGCAACGAGAGGGGACAGTGTATGTCCACGTACCCTCGTAGACCGTAAGCGGAAGCGTTATGACAACGCGGTTGATGTAGTCGTACGTCTTCACGATCCGACCGATCCAAGTACCGAACGCACGCCACCTCCGAGTTCAGCACACGTTCAGCTCGATGACGATCCCCGGACTCCGATCCAGCAAAGTGTCGGGGATGAGTTCCGTCAGACGACGACGTGGTGACGATGATGATGCTCTACCGGCGCAGGGCTTCGCCTAAGCTCCGCGACGATATGACCGAGGTGGAATATGGTGGAGGGGGGCACCGCACACGGCTAAGGAACGATCCGTAGATCAACTTGTGTATCATGGGATGCCCCTGCCCCGTATATAAAGGAGCAAGGGGAGGGGTGGCGGCCTAGGAGGAGGCGCGCCAAGGGAGTCCTACTCCCACCGGGAGTAGGACTCCTCCTTCCTTGTTGGAGGGGGAAGAGGGGGGAGGAGGAAGGAAAAGGGGCCGCACCCTTGTCCAATTCGGACCAGAGGGGGCTGCGCCTCCTTCCTTTCGGCCTTTCTCCTCTATTCCCGTATGGCCCAATAAGGCCCATATACTCCCGGCGAATTCCGTAACTCTCCGGTACTCAAAAATACCGAATCACTCGGAACCTTTCCGAACTCCGAATATAGTCGTCCAATATATCGATCTTTACGTCTCGACCATTTCGAGACTCCTCGTCATGTCCCCGATCTCATCCGGGACTCCTAACTCCTTCGGTACATCAAAACTCAGAAACTCATAATAAAACTGTCATCGTAACCTTAAGCGTGCGGACCCTACGGGTTCGAGAACTATGTAGACATGACCTAGAACTATTCTTGGTCAATAACCAATAGCGGAACCTGGATGCCCATATTGGCTCCTACATATTCTACGAAGATCTTTATCGGTCAAACCGCATAACAACATACGTTGTTCCCTTTGTCATCGGTATGTTACTTGCCCAAGATTTGATCGTCGGTATCCAATACCTAGTTCAATCTCGTTACTGGCAAGTCTCTTTACTCGTTACGTAATGCATCATTCCGTAACTAACTCATTAGCTACAATGCTTGCAAGGCTTATAGTGATGTGCATTACCGAGAGGGCCCAGAGATACCTCTCCGACAATCAGAGTGACAAAACCTAATCTCGAAATACGCCAACCCAACATGTACCTTTGGAGACACCTGTAGTACTCCTTTATAATCACCCAGCACGTTGTGACGTTTGGTAGCACCCAAAGTGTTCCTCCGTAAACGGGGTTGCATAATCTCATAGTTACAGGAACATGTATAAGTCATGAAGAAAGCAATAGCAACATACTAAACGATCAAGTGCTAGGCTAACGGAATGGGTCATGTCAATCACATCATTCTCCTAATGATGTGATCTGTTAATCAAATGACAACTCATGTCTATGGTTAGGAAACATAACCATCTTGATTAACGAGCTAGTCAAGTAGAGGCATACTAGTGACACTCTGTTTGTCTATGTATTCACACATGTATTATGTTTCCGGTTAATACAATTCTAGCATGAATAATAAACATTTATCATGATATAAGGAAATAAATAATAACTTTATTATTGCCTCTAGGGCATATTTCCTTGATCTCCCACTTGCACTAGAGTCAATAATCTAGTTCATATCGCCATGTGATTTAACATCAATAGTTCACATCTATATGTGGTTAACACCCATAGTTCACATCGACATGTGACAAACACCCAAAGGGTTTACTAGAGTCAATAATCTAGTTCACATCGCTATGTGATTAACACCCAAAGAGTACTAAGGTGTGATCATGTTTTGCTTGTGAGATAATTTTAGTCAATGGGTTGTCACATTCAGAGCCGTAAGTATTTTGCAAATTTCTATGTCTACAATGCTCTGCACGGAGCTACTCTAGCTAATTGCTCCCACTTTCAATATGTATCCAGATTGAGACTCAGAGTCATCTAGATCAGTGTTAAAACTTGCATCGACATAACCCTTTACGACGAACCTTTTTTTCACTTCCATAATCGAGAAACATATCCTTATTCCACTAAGGATAATTTTGACCGCTGTCCATTGATCTACTCCTAGATCACTATTGCACTCCCTTGCCAAACTTAGTGGTAGGGTATGCAATAGATCTGGTACACAGCATGACATACTTTATAGAACATATGGCTGATGCATAAGGAATGACTTTCATTCTCTTTCTATCTTCTGCCGTGGTCGGGTTTTGAGTCTTACTCAATCTCACACCTTGTAACACAGGCAAGAACTCTTTCTTTGACTGTTCCATTTTGAACTACTTCAAAATCTTGTCAAGGTATGTATTCATTGAAAAACTTATCAAGCGTCTTGATCTATCTCTATAGATCTTGATGCTCAATATGTAAGCAGCTTCACCGAGGTCTTTCTTTGAAAAAACTCCTTTCAAACACTCCTTTATGCTTTGCAGAATAATTCTACATTATTTCCGATCAACAATATGTCATTCACATATACTTATCAGAAAGGCTGTAGTGCTCCCACTCACTTTCTTGTAAATACAGGCCTTTCCAAAAGTCTCATAAAACTATATGCTTTGATCAACACATCAAAGCGTATATTCCAACTTCGAGATGCTTGCACCAGTCCATAGATGGATCATTGAAGCTTGCACATTTTGTTAGCTCCTTTAGGATTGACAAAACCTTCGGTTGCATCATATACAACTCTTCTTTAATAAATCCATTAAAGAATGTAGTTTTGACATCCATTTGCCGATTTCATAAAATGTGGCAATTGCTAACATGATTCGAGACAGACTTAAGCATCGCTACGCTTGAGAAAATCTCATTGTAGTCAACACCTTGAACTTGTCGAAAACCTTTTTGCGACAAGTCGAGCTTTGTAGATAGTAATACTACTATCGAATCTGTCTTCCTCTTGAAGCTCCATTTATTTAACATGGCTTGTCGATCATCGAGCAAGTCAATCAAAGTCCATACTTTGTTCTCATACATGGATCATATCTCAGATTTTATGGCCTCAAGCCATTTCATGAATCTGGGCTCATCATCGCTTCCTCATAGTTCGTAGGTTTATCATGGTCTAGTAACATGACTTCTAGAATAGGATTACCGTACCACTCAGTGCGGATCTTACTCTGGTTGACCTACAAGGTTTTGGTAGTAACTTGATCTTGAAGTTTCATGATCATCATCATTAGCTTCCTCACTAATTGGTGTAGGCATCATGGAACTGATTTCAGTGATGAACTAGTTTCCAATTCGGGAGAAGGTACAAATTACCTTATTAAACTCTACTTTCCTCCCACTCACTTCTTTCGAGAGAAACTCTTTCTCTAGAAAGGATCCATTCTTAGCAACGAATGTTTTGCCTTTGGATCTGTGATAGAAGGAGTACCCAACAGTTTCCTTTGGGTATTCTATGAAGACGCACTTTCCGATCTGGGTTCGAGCTTATCAGGTTGAAAAACCTTTTTCACATAAGCATCGCAACTCCAAACTTTAAGAAACGACGGCTTAGGTTTACTGCTAAACCATAGTTCATACGGTGTCGTCTCAACGGATTTAATGGTGCCCTATTAAACGTGAATGCAGTTGTCTCTAATGCATAACCCCAAAAAACGAGACTGGTAAATCGGTAAGAGACATCATTGATCGCACCATATCTAATAAAGTACGGTTATGACGTTTGGACACACCATAACATTGTGGTGTTCCAGGTGGCGTGAGCTGTGAAACTATTCCACATTATTTTAATTGAAGACCAAACTCGTAACTCAATTATTCGTCTTCGCGATCAGATCGCAGAAACTTTATTTTCTTGTTACGATGATTTTTCCACTTCACTCTGAAATTCTTTGAACCTTTCAACTATTTCAGACTTATGTTTCATCAAGTAGATATACCCATATCTGCTCAAATCATCATGTGAAGGTTAGAAAATAATGATACTTGCCACGAGCATCAACACTCATTGGATCGCATACATCGGTATGTATTATTTCCAATAAGTCGGTAGCTTGTTCCATTGTTCGGAGAACGGAGTTTTAGTCATCTTACCCAAACGGCACGGTTCGCAAGCATCAAATGATTCATAACCAAGTGATTCCAAAATCCATATTTATGGAGTTTCTTCATCGCTTTACACCGATATGACCCCAAGCGGCGAGTGCCACAAATAAATTGCACTATCATTATTAACTTTACATCTTTTGGTTTCAATATTATGAATATGTGTATCACACGATCGAGATCCAACAAACCATTTTCATTGGGTGTATGACCATAGAATGTTTTATTCATGTAAGCAGAACAATAATTATTCTCTAACTTACATGAATAACCGTATTGCAATAAACATGATAAAATCATATTCATGCTCAGCATAAGCGCCAAATAACATTTATTTAGGTTCAACACTAATCCCGATAGTATAGGGGTGTGCGATGATGATCATATCAATCTTGGAACTACTTCCAACACTCATCGTTACTTCCCTTCAACTAGTTTCATTTATTACGTAACTCTGTTTGAGTTACTAATCTTAGCAACCGAACAAGTATCAAATACTCGGGGGCTACTATAAACACTAATCCCGATAGTATAGGGAGTGTGCGATGATGATCATATCAATCTTGGAACTACTTCCAACACTCATCGTCACTTCCCTTCAACTAGTCTCTGTTTATTCAGAACTCCTGTTTGAGTTACTAATCTTAGCAACCGAACAAGTATCAAATACTCGGGGCTACTATAAACACTAGTAAAGCACACATCAATAACCTGTATATCAAATATACCCTTGTTCACTTTGCCATCCTTCTTATCCACCAAATATTTGGAGTAGTTCCACTTCGGTGACCATTTCCTTTGCAGTAGAAGCACTCGGTTTCAGGCTTTAGGTTTTGCTTTGGGCTTCTTCGGGAGTGACAACTTGTTTGCCATTCTACTTGAAGTTTCCTTTCTTTCCTTTGCCCTTTTCTTGAAACTAGTGGTCTTGTCTATCATCAACACTTGATGCTCTTTCTTGATTTCTACCTTCGTCGATTTCAACATCACGAAGAGCTCGGGAATCGTTTTCGTCATCCCTTGCATACTATAGTTCATCACGAAGTTCTAGTAACTTAGTGATGGTGACTAGAGAATTCTGTCAATCACTATCTTATCGGAAGATTAACTCCCACTTGATTCAAGCGATTGAAGTACCCGGACATTCGAGCACATGCTCACTAGTTGAGCGATTCTCCTCCATCTTTTAGCTATAGAACTTGTTGGAGACTTCATATCTCTCAACTCGGTATTTGCAAGAAATATTAACTTCAACTCTGGAACATCTCATATGGTCCATGACGTTCAAAACGTCTTTGAAGTCCCGATTCTAAGCCGTTAAGTATGGTGCACTAAACTATCAAGTAGTCATCATATTGAGCTAGCCAAGCGTTCATAACGCCCCGCATTTGCTCCTGCAATAGGTCTGTCACCTAGCGGTGCATTAAGGACATAATTCTTCTGTGCAGCAATGAGGATAAACCTCAGATCACGGATCCAATCCGCATCATTGCTACTAACATCTTTCAACATAATTTTCTCTAGGAACATATCAAAATAAACATATGAAAGCAACAACGCGAGCTATTGATCTACAACATAATTTGCAAAATACTACCAGGACTAAGTTCATGATAAATTTAAGTTCAATTAATCATATTACTTAAGAACTCCCACTTAGACAGACATCTCTCTAGTCATCTAAGTGATTACGTGATCCAAATCAAGTAAACCATAACCGATCATCATGTGAGATGGAGTAGTTTTCAATGGTGAACATCACTATGTTGATCATATCTACTATATGATTCACGCTCGACCTTTCGGTCTCCGTGTTCCGAGGCCATATCTGCATATGCTAGGCTCGTCAAGTTTAACCTGAGTATTCCGCGTGTGCAAAACTGGCTTGCACCCGTTGTAGATGGACGTAGAGCTTATCACACCCGATCATC
The DNA here is from genome assembly GCA_021605205.1 of Aegilops longissima. NCBI lineage: Eukaryota > Viridiplantae > Streptophyta > Magnoliopsida > Poales > Poaceae > Aegilops > Aegilops longissima. The sequence goes on from CM038682.1 coordinate 141,152,950, forward strand.
ACGTGGTGTCTGGGCACGACGAACTTTGGCAACGGTGCATACTCAGGGAGAACACTTCTTGATAATTTTTAGTGAGAGATCATCTTAAAATGCTACCGTCAATCAAAGCAAGATAAGATGCATAAAGGATAAACATCACATGCAATCAATATAAGTGATATGATATGGCCATCATCATCTTGTGCTTGTGATCTCCATCTCCGAAGCACTGTCGTGATCACCATCGTCACCGGCGCGACACCTTGATCCCCATCGTAGCATCGTTGTCGTCTCGCCAAGTATTGCTTCTACAACTATCGCTACCGCTTAGTGATAAAGTAAAGCAATTACATGGCGTTTGCATTTCATACAATAAAGCGACAACCATATGGCTCCTGCCAGTTGCCGATAACTCGGTTAAAAAACATGATCATCTCATACAATAAAATATAGCATCACGTCTTGACCATATCACATCACAACATGCCCTGCAAAAACAAGTTAGACGTCCTCTACTTTGTTGTTGCAAGTTTTACGTGGCTGCTACGGGCTGAGCAAGAACCGTTCTTACCTATGCATCAAAACCACAACGATAGTTTGTCAAGTTGGTGCTGTTTTAACCTTCGCAAGGACGGGCGTAGCCACACTCGGTTCAACTAAAGTGAGAGAGACAGACACCCGCCGGTCACCTTTAAGCAACGAGTGCTCAAGCGGTGAAACCAGTCTCGCGTAAGCGTCACGCTGTAATGTCGGTCCGGCCGCTTCATCTCACAATACCGCTGAACCAAAGTATGACATGCTGGTAAGCAGATGACTTATATCGCCCACAACTCACTTGTGTTCTACTCGTGCATATGACATCAACGCATAAAACCAGGCTCGGATGCCATGTTGGGGAACGAGTAATTTCAAAAATTCCCCACGCACACGCAAGATCATGGTGATGACATAGCAACGAGAGGGAGAGTGTATGTCCACGCACCCTCATAGACCGTGGCGGAAGCGTTATGACAACGCGGTTGATGTAGTCGACGTCTTCACGATCCGACCGATCCAAGTACCGAACGTCACGGCACCTCCGAGTTCAGCACACGCTCAGCTCGATGACGATCCCGAACTCCGATCCAGCAAAGTGTCGGGATGAGTTCCACAAGACGACGGCGTGGTGGCGATGATGATGCTCTATCGGCGCAGGGCTTCGCCTAAGCCCGCGACGATATGAGCGAGGTGGAATATGGTGGAGGGGGCACCGCACACGGCTAAGGAACGATCCGTAGATCAACTTGTGTGTCATGGGGTGCCCCCTGCCCCGTATATAAAGGAGCAAGGGGAGGGGCGGCCGGCCTAGGAGGAGGCGCCAGGGGAGTCCCACTCCCACCGAGTAGGACTCCTCCTTTCCTTGTTGGAGAGGGAAAGAGGGGAGAGGAGGAAGGAAAAGGGGCGCACCCTTGTCCAATTCGGACCAGAGGGGGCGCGCCCTTCCTTTCGGCCTTCTCCTCTATTCCCGTATGGCCCAATAAGGCCCATATACTCCCGGCGAATTCCGTAACTCTCCGGTACTCAAAATACCGAATCACTCGGAACCTTTCCGAACTACGAATATAGTCGTCCAATATATCGATCTTTACGTCTCGAGCATTTCGAGACTCCTCGTCATGTCCCCGATCTCATCCGGGACTCCGAACTCCTTCGGTACATCAAAACTCAGAAACTCATAATAAAACTGTCATCGTAACCTTAAGCGTGCGGACCCTACGGGTTCGAGAACTATGTAGGCATGACCTAGAAATATTCTTGGTCAATAACCAATAGCGGAACCTGGATGCCCATATTGGCTCCTACATATTCTACGAAGATCTTTATCGGTCAAACCGCATAACAACATACGTTGTTCCCTTTGTCATCGGTATGTTACTTGCCCGAGATTTGATCGTCGGTATCCAATACCTAGTTCAATCTCGTTACCGGCAAGTCTCTTTACTCGTTACGTAATGCATCATTCCGTAAATAACTCATTAGCTACATTGCTTGCAAGGCTTATAGTGATGTGCATTACCGAGAGGGCCCAGAGATACCTCTCCGACAATCGGAGTGACAAAACCTAATCTCGAAATACGCCAACCCAACATGTACCTTTGGAGACACCTGTAGTACTCCTTTATAATCACCCAGTTACCTTGTGACGTTTGGTAGCACCCAAAGTGTTCCTCCGGTAAAGGGGGGTTGCATAATCTCATAGTTACAGGAACATGTATAAGTCATGAAGAAAGCAATAGCAACATACTAAACGATCAAGTGCTAGGCTAACGGAATGGGTCATGTCAATCACATCATTCTCCTAATGATGTGATCCTGTTAATCAAATGACAACTCATGTCTATGGTTAGGAAACATAACCATCTTCGATTAACGAGCTAGTCAAGTAGAGGCATACTAGTGACACTCTGTTTGTCTATGTATTCACACATGTATTATGTTTCCGGTTAATACAATTCTAGCATGAATAATAAACATTTATCATGATATAAGGAAATAAATAATAACTTTATTATTGCCTCTAGGGCATATTTCCTTCAGAGGTAACTGTACCTGCTCCTTTATTGGAAAATAGTTCATCACAGAAACTGGTTCCTGTGATGACTACACCAATAAGTGAGGAAGCTAATGATATTGATCATGAAACTTCAGATCAAGTTACTACAGAACCTCGTAGGTCAACCAGAGTAAGATCCGCACCAGAGTGGTACGGTAATACTATTCTGGAGGTCATGTTACTTGACCATGGCGAACCTACGAACTATGAGGAAGCGATGATGAGCCCAGATTCCGCAAAATGGCTTGAGGCCATGAAATGTGAGATGGGATCCATGTATGAGAACAAAGTGTGGACTTTGGTTGACTTGCCCGATGATCGGCAAGCCATCGAGAATAAATGGATCTTCAAGAAGAAGACTGACGCTGATGGTAATGTTACTATCTACAAAGCTCGACTTGTTGCGAAAGGTTTTCGACAAGTTCAAGGAGTTGACTACGATGAGACTTTCTCACCCGTAGCGATGCTTAAGTCTGTCTGAATCATGTTAGCAATTGCCGCATTTTATGATTATGAAATTTGGCAAATGGATGTGAAAACTGCATTCCTGAATGGATTTCTGGAAGAAGAGTTGTATATGATGCAACCAGAAGGTTTTGTCGATCCAAAGGATGCTAACAAAGTGTGCAAGCTCCAGCGATCCATTTATGGACTGGTGCAAGCCTCTCGGAGTTGGAATAAATGCTTTGATAGTGTGATCAAAGCATATGGTTTTATACAGACTTTTGGAGAAGCCTGTATTTACAAGAAAGTGAGTGGGAGCTCTATAGCATTTCTAATATTATGACATATTTTTGATTGGAAATGATATAGAATTTCTGGATAGCATAAAAGGATACTTGAATAAAAGTTTTTCAATGAAAGACCTCGATGAAGCTGCTTACATATTGGGCATCAAGATCTATAGAGATAGATCAAGACGCTTAATTGGACTTTCACAAAGTACATACCTTGATAAAGTTTTGAAAAAGTTCAAAATGGATCAAGCAAAGAAAGGGTTCTTGCCTGTAATACAAGGTGTGAAATTGAGTCAAACTCAATGCCCGACCACTGCAGAAGATAGAGAGAAAATGAAAGAAGTTCCTATGCTTCAGCCATAGGCTCTATCATGTATGCAATGCTGTGTACCAGACTGATGTGTGCCTTGCTATTAGTTTAGCAGGAGGTACCAAAGTAATCCAGAGTGGATCATTGGACAACGGTCAAGAACATCCTGAAATACCTGAAAAGGACTAAGGATATGTTTCTCGTTTATGGAGGTGACAAAGAGCTAGTCGTAAATGGTTACGTCGATGCAAACTTTGACACTGATCCAGACGATTCAAAATCGCAAACCGGATACGTGTTTATATTGAACGATGGTGCTGTTAGTTGGTGCAGTTCTAAACAAAGCGTCGTGGCGGGATATACATGTGAAGCGGAGTACATAGCTTCTTCGGAAGCAGCAAATGAAGGAGTCTGGATGAAGGAGTTCATATCCGATCTAGGTGTCATACCTAGTGCATCGGGTCCAATGAAAATCTTTTGTGACAATACTGGTGCAGTTGCCTTGGCAAAGGAATCCAGATTTCACAAGAGAACCAATCACATCAAGAGACGCTTCAATTCCATCCAGGACCAAGTCCAGGTGGGATACATAGAGATTTGCAAGATACCTACGGATCTGAATGTTGCAGACCCATTGACTAAGCCTCTTCCATGAGCAAAACATGATCAGCACCAAGGCTCAATGGGTGTTAGAATCATTACTGTGTAATCTAGATTATTGACTCTAGTGCAAGTGGGAGACTGAAGGAAATATGCCCTAGAGGCAATAATAAAGTTATTATTTATTTCCTCATATCATGATAAATGTTTGTTATTCATTCTAGAATTGTATTACCCGGAAACGTAATACATGTGTGAATACATAGACAAACATAATGTCACTAGTATGCCTCTACTTGACTAGCTCGTGAATCAAAGATGGTTAAGTTTCCTAACCATAGACATGAGTTGTCATTTGATTAACGGGATCACATCATTAGTAGAATGATGTGATTGACTTGACCCATTCCGTTAGCTTAGCACTTGATCGTTTAGTATGTTGCTATTGCTTTCTTCATGACTTATACATGTTCCTATGACTATGAGATTATGTAACTCCCGCTTAACGGAGGAACACTTTGTGTGCTACCAAACGTCACAACGTAACTGGGTGATTATAAAGGTGCTCTATATGTGTCTCCAAAGGTACCTGTTGAGTTGACGTATTTCGAGATTAGGATTTGTCACTCTGATTGTCGGAGAGGTATCTCTAGGCCCTCTCGGTAATGCACATCACTATAAGCCTTGCAAGCAATGTAGCTAATGAGTTAGTTACGGGATGATGCATTACGTAACGAGTAAAGAGACTTGCCGGTAACAAGATTGAACTAGGTATTGAGATACCGACGATCGAATCTCGGGCAAGTAACATACCGATGACAAAGGGAACAACGTATGTTGTTATGCAGTTTGACCGATAAAGATCTTCGTAGAATATGTAGGAGCCAATATGAGCATCCAGGTTCCGCTATTGGTTATTGACCGGAGAAGTGTCTCGGTCATGTCTACATAGTTCTCGAACCCGTAGGGTCCGCACGCTTAAAGTTAGATGACAGTTATATTATGAGTTTATGTGTTTTGATGTACCGAAGGTTTTTCGGAGTCCCGGATGTGATCACGGACATGAAGAGGAGTCTCGAAATGGTCGAGACATGAAGATTGATATATTGGACGACTATATTCGGACACCGGAATAGTTCCGGGGGTTATCGGATATATATTAGAGTACCGGGGGTTACCGAACCCCCCCCCCCCGGAAGCTATTGGGCCTTATGGGCCTTAGTGGAAAGTAGAGAGGGAGGCCAGGAGGTGGCGCGCGGCCCCACTTGCCCCAATCCGAATTGGGAAAGGGAAGGGGGCGGCGGCCCCCCTTCTCCTTCCTTCTCTCCACCTCCTCCTTCCCCCTTCTCCTACTTGGAATAGGAAGGGGGGGCAAACCTACTTGGAGTAGGATTGCCCCCCCTTGGGTGCGCCTCTCCCCTTGGCCGGCCCTCTCCTCCTCGCCCCTTTATATACGGAGGAGGGGGGCACCCCATAGACACAACAATTGATCATTGATCTCTTATCCGTGTGCGGTGCCCCCCTCCACCATAGTCCTCCTCGATAATATCGTAGCAGTGCTTAGGCGAAGCCCTGCGTCGGTAGAACATCATCATCGTCACCATGCCGTCGTGCTGACGGAACTCTCCCTTGACACTCGGCTGGATCGGAGTTCGAGGGACGTCATCGAGCTGAACATGTGCAAGAACTCGGAGGTGACGTGCTTTCGGTGCTTGATCGGTCGGGCCGTGAAGACGTACGACTACATCAACCGCGTTGTGCTAACGCTTCCGCTTTCGATCTACGAGGGTACGTGGACAACACTCTCCCCTCTCGTTGCTATGCATCACCATGATCTTGCGTGTGCATAGGATTTTTTTTTTGAAATTACTACGTTCCCCAACAGTTCGCTCACCAACGCTACTGGTATTCTGTTTTTTAGTGTATTTATACGCCTTTATACAAATTTTGATACAGTACCAATTCAGAGGTTGTTCTATCATTATGTCCATGATGAATTAATATATCATTGTGAGGAAGAAACATGGATTAGATTCATTTGGATGAATCAAAAGTTGAATTAGGACGACAATCCTACTAATTCAACTTTTGATCCATCCACATGAATCTAATCCGCGTTCCTTCCACCAATGATATAATAACTAATCATGATCATAATAACAAATCATCATGATAATCATGATGATGATCATCATCATATTAATATAAAAACTCTTGCACTATATCATCACCAACAACACTAACTAATAATCATCATAGTTATTACCACTATTTTATCATCATACTCATAGTGTAGCTATCTAATCACCACCAACACTAGCTAATAATAATCATCATAATCATTACCACCAACACTAGCTATTTAATCATCATAGTCATAGTGTAGCACATCATCATCTTCAAACTTATTCTAGCTAGCTATTCACTCCTGCTACTCTCTTAGGTAAAATAGCATAGAATATGTGTAGCACTCCTGCTTCATCATGTTGGAGCATGCAGATGAACCTGTCTCCTAATTGTGGGTTGAGCTTATGATTGCTGCCTCCTAGTACTTATCTGTGATCATTCACAATTCTACTACAGTCTTGCACTATTGAGCATTCCTCGGTTCTAGAAATCATGAATGCACTCATGTGCAATGTAGGATGTCTTGGTCATAAGCTAATCATTGGCATGCGACCTTTAGTCTCGACCCACTGAGGCACAACTGTCATCGGGAGTCCATGTTGAAGAACATTGTATAGTAACATACTTAGCAATGAAGTTTAGCTTAAAAATAATGTATGCAAAAGATGCACTGAGGACTAATGGTAAAAATCTTACCATCTTTCCTAAATAGATGTGACCATAGTTCAATACGATCACTATTGGTCGCACGTTTTGAGTACTAAGATTTCTAAGTCCAGGAAAATAATTTGTCTTGACAGCATCAAGGTCCTCAAGCCATAAAACATAATGACTTATCTCCTCGCAATTTAGTTCAGCCCCGAGACAGTGGACTGTCATGTCTACGAAGCGCCGGACATGTTTGCTTGAATGGAAATAAGCTGTCAATAGAAATTAGTTATCAACTATTTTTGAATAAACAATATCGAAGACATAAATATGGTTGAGAAACCCACATAATGGTATAACTGGAGGCGTCTGCACATCGACCCAGATGTCGATATTACCTTCAATATCATCTTCCGGACGAATATCAAAGGTGATAACCATATCAGGCTCAAATGCATAAGTCTTGCATAGTGTTTGCCAAGTTTTGCATTCAAAATAGGTGTAGGTGTCTGCGTTGTATAATTTTGCGTGGAAAGTATAACCATGCCCGGTATTCAAGTAAACTCTCTTTACCTCCATAGTTTTCATAGGACTGAAACCTATCTTATCCAAGACAAAAACTCTTGCATGGCAGGGGATACGCTAGTAGCATAGTAAAAGAATTAAATTATAAGTTGAAGAAAATGAAGCAGATGTCATGCTTAATTATGAAAAAGACTTGTCATTGTGACTTACTGTATTCACTTCGAAGCTCTCGTCCAGCTTGATGCTGAAGCGCCTATCATCATCTCGGAAAATTCTGTCGCACAAGCCGAGCTCGTCTTCGTAGTATTCGCAAATACCGAAATACTTTTTGTCGTCAGACATTTCCTATGTTCATAGTTGAAATATTAATTGAAAATTGATCGAAAGCAACTATCAGGATACTCAACACACAAATCCGGGGCACTCGATATTTTCTACATATTCTAGCACAAGTCATGCCAAAATTCACGGAAAAGTCCGGCATGACCTTTGCTAAAATAGGACATATCGAGCGCCTGAAATCGCCTGAAATCTGCCACAACAGAAATGAGTCAACATTCCGGCAAAACATCGGCCACTCGGAGGTGTAACCTGCAAACATGACCGGCCACTTGGGTAAGCACATATCCTATTTGAGCAACACAAGATATATATGTTTTTATTATCTAGATCATATGAGCATTCAAACTTGATGGTCATTGCATTTCAATGGTTGAAAATATGAGAAAAAACAGTTCAAAATATATTATTAGCATGCATTCAATAAGCAAAACCAAATCGTAAAATAAATAAGTATTCTAATTAGCATGCATTCAATAAGAAAAAGTAAATCATCTCTTGCGTCCGTACATCGTCAAATATTATCACTAATACATCCTTAATAGTATCATACATATAACATCACTAATACAACTAAAACCCTAGCAAGCGACGGTTATCGACGTGGGCGGTGGACACCCAAAGAGAATGAACCATCACAGGATCATAGCTCCAGTGAGATCCCTGGAGAACCTGCCAGGTATTGGAGAACCTGTGCTCCAACGCAACCAAGTAGCGACGGATGTGCGTGTCCTCCTCGCTGACACGGTGACGTACCACCTCTGCGGGGTCCTCAGGCCTCTGGACCGTCACTGGCCCATGCGACTGCCACCAAAGAAGGTTCGGGTCAATGACGGGCTGGCTCCTCACCAAGCTGCGCCCCCGCTAGGTAGCGCCTCCCAGTACCATCCCGGCGGAGCTCAGTCCCGGACATGGCCCATCTGGTCAAGCAGGTGTCCTCCGCCGAATCGACGATGAGGATGCGGGATAGGCATCGTCGACGTCGATGCGGGAATAATTGATTTAACTAAAAAATAACAACAAATGTGACATGTTCAACTAGTTTTATTAATTCAACTAGTTCTTACTAAAAATAAACTTACTATAAATAAAAATAAACTAGTTCTTACTAAAAATAAACTAGTTCAACTAGTTATATTAATTTCCTTACTAAAAATACACTTGTTCTATTAATTCAACTAGTTCTTACTAAAAAAACTAGTTCAACCAGTTCTATTAAATTTCTTACTAATTCTATTAAACACTACTGCCCTAGTTCTTACTAACTAATTAGTACCTAGGAACTACTGCCTTAATTACCACCTAATTTGATGAACCCTAACTAATTTGATGCAATCTAAAATTTGAAGAACCCTAGGCAGAGGTAGGGGAGGGGGAGGAGGAGGCGTGCTCACCTCGGGTGCCTGCGGCTAGGGAGGGACAGGCGACGCCGAGGTCGGGTCGGGGCTCGGGCGCTGGCGAGGGCGGCGCCGAGGTCGGGTCGGGCGCGTCGAATCCGGGTCAGGGCGGTCGAGGTGTGCGGAGAGCGGCGGGAGAGCGCGCGGCGGAGGGCGGCGATGCAGGGCGACGACGGCGGCGACAGTGGAGGAGTTGGGATTTGGGGGAAGTGGCCGTGGAGAAGAACGAACCGTGCGGTTAAGTCAAAAGTAGCAATAGCGCGTTCCAGCAAGTGCGCTACTGCTAAGTTAGCTATAGCGCGTTTCCGAACATGTGCTACTGTTATTCCTTTCTCTCCTTTTTCCCTTCTTCATTTATTTTTCTTTACATTTTATTTTTTTCCTTTCTTCTTTTTCTATTTCTTTCATTTTTATTTACTTTTCTATTTGTTTTTCATTTAATTTTATTCTAGTTAGCAGTAGCGCCTTTCTACGTAAATGCGCTACAAAACAAGTAGCGGTAGCGCTGTTTCTATTAGATCGCTACTACTATGTGTACTCTATCGGCTTACCAGTGGGAATTTTAGTAGTAGCGCCTTTATCTTCATACGCGCTACTGCTACAAATATATCTGTAGCGCGGTTTTCGCCAACGCGCTACTGCTAGTTAGCACTAACGTGCTTTTTTTAACAAGCGCTACTGCTAAAGTTCTGTGTATAAGGTTTTCCCTAGTAGTGTTTGATTTATATGCAATATGAGCTCAAATTAACATCTTAGTTTGCATATGTGTAGGTGTGGTTTACCTAGTGCCTTCCCGTCCCCGTCCTCATCGCCGTCGATTGCATGTGCCGTGCCGTCGCCGGCAACAAAATATGAAACATCCCATTTATTGCCCCTCAGCCCAACTATCAAGTGTGCTTTGCATTCATGACGCACCAATATATTTTTCTGACGCTTGTTTGTGACATCCATTTCGAACCAAGTCTCTCTGCTTGATGAGTGTTGTTCTGTTGAGATTGCTTCCGAAGCACTGCTAGTATCACTCTTACTCTCTGGCTTCCCGGCATGGACACACTGGAACACCCTCTTGATTAGTATTGCAGGCCCCTTCTTTTGGCTGTTCTTGGAAGCAGATATGCGTATGCCAAAGCCCATCTTGAATGCACAGTCGTTGTAGAACCGCTTGGCATCATCAACAGAGTCAAATTCCATCCCAACAAAAGGGTGCAAGTGGCTGAGATGAAATCTCATCATCTTCTTCATCATCATACATTGCACCTGCTGAAGTCGTTCCAAAGTTTGCTGCAAATTGATGTTCAGTGTAGCTCTCCTCACCTCCTGTACCACTGCGGGCAGCCTATCAACAGTTGAAACAAAAGTTATTAGCTGGTCCATAAGTACAAGCGATGCTTCATAACATGAATACAAACTCTGGAATGCAAATTATAGTTCAACCAGTAGCATGTAAATGCAGAAAGTAACAAAAGAGTTCTGCACAAGCTACTGTCTAGTATTTTTTTTTATTGAATTTCTAGGATGCAAGTATTTATCAACATTGTGGAATGGAGGGAGTACTAAATTCAATAAAAAAAATACTAGACAGTAGCTTGTGCGATCACAGCTCAACAATCCTTTTTTATTTTTTGTTGCAATCTCTGAAACTATGGTTCAAATCAACATTACTACTCTGTTTTTTTCAGTGAAAATAAGTGTACATGCACACCCCCCATGGATCATGGTGTATTTATCCAAGCTCATTATCGAATGTTCAGAATCACTCAATGCTCATTTGCAACACTCATTTTTGCTCCAACTAAATTGTTAGGGTTTCGCAGAGATCTGACCCAATTTGCAGCAGAAGTAGATGTCGTGGCCTTTGGGAAGACTACCGGCGGGTTAGGTAGATGCTCGCCGGAGTGTGTGTGTGTGGGGGGGGGGGAGGGGGGGGGGTTGCTCCTGCGTTGTACACCGGTCGCCGAAGTTGGATCCGTCCACCAGGATGCAACAGAGCCACCAGAGCTTCAATTGTAGTCGGAGGCAAACATGTCCCTAGCGATGTGCGCCATTGGATCGAAGCAGGACAGGCGAGCTTTCGAGTTGGGGGTGGATGGAGGAGGGGGAGGGGTTGGCTGGTTCGCTACTGGCGGTGCTATAGCGGCAGAACGACGACAGATGGTGGGCAGACCGTGGCACGGTCGTCGCTACCTTTGCGCGATTTGCAGGGATCTGGTGGGAGTCTTTCTGCGGGGGTATGCTGCGTTGCAACAGACATTGTGTTGCAACGGTCGTTCGGCTCGAAGCGCGTCGCGTATGGTTAAGTGCTCGCAGGATATGACGGCTAAGTGCGGGTTGATCCAACGGCTATCGAGGCGGTTTACTTTTCCAACAAATCAGCCGGCTGATTTGTAGCACGCGCCCTAAGATAGACCTAGAGTGCTTTTTCGGCGAGCTCTTGCCTTCCCATCAGTGGTTCCTTCTTTTCTTCTTTCACGTGAAAATCGACTGACCCAAATTCCGTATAGTTCTTGGATTAGATTGTGCATTTATTTTTTATGTTGCGTCGCACATTCCCCTTCATTCCATGCAAACGCTACATGGAAAACCTTCTATTGTTTGCAATTGTACAAAAGACATCCTGTTAGACCTCATATTATGAATCAATGTCTACACTTGTGTCATTTGTGCTATCTGGGGCAGTGTCGTACTCATACTAGCGCTAATTGTGTCGTCAACCTGGGAACGGAGATGATCAAACATTAACAGCACACCACATTTTTCTCGTCAGGAAGAAAAACAAGATGAGCACGTTAGATTATGCCAGCTGTAAAGGTAGTGCAAGTGGTGATGACGTACGCAAGTAAAATCAGCCGAATTAACCAACTTTCCAGACTGCTTGTGCGGAGCAACTGAGAGCATGACCGGTGGGTCCTCCTGTCGCAGGTCCACGGGTCAGGGACAGAGAGTCAGACTCGAGGAATATCTCGCCTTCTCGCGCTGCAGGAGATTCCCGTCCAGTGCGCAGAGAGCTGTGGCCCCCACTCCGTAACGGATTTTTCACCCCGGCCGTCCACAGAAACTACCGTGTGGGTGGCGACAAGCGTGGCGTGAGGTAAAAAGCCACCGGATGGAAGGTAGGCGCCCCTTGTCAGTGAGAGAGGTTGGCTGTAAAATCGGCGACTTCCCGCGCAAGCAAGCCCAAGTAACCGCCGTAAGACGGTGTGAACGTTTTCCGTGCTGCGCCCGTCTATAAATTCCCCTCTCTCTCTCCGCATCCTCCATTCTCTCGCCTCATTCACCCGCGGAACGAATATCCCACGCAGCACAACACACGCCGCAAGAGAGAGAGAGAGAGAGAGAGAGAGAGAGAGAGAGAGAGAGAGATGGAAGAGGACGGGGTGGTGATGCCGCCGCCCCCGGTCCTGGTGGTCGACGAGGAGGAGCTGGTGCACCCGCCGCCGGTCGTGGTGGAGGAGGAGGAGGAGGTGGTGGTGCAGCCGCCGCCGGTCGTGGTGGTGGAGGAGGAGGTGGCGGTGCAGCCACCGCCGATGGTGGTAGAGGAGGAGGAGGTGGTGGTGCAGCCGCCGCCGCTGGTGGACGAGGAGGAGGTGGCGGTGGTGCAGCCGCCGCCGCTGGTGGTGGAGGAGGAGGGGGTGCAGCCGCCGCCGCTGGTGGAGGAGGAGGAGGGGATGCAGCCGCCGCCGTTGATGGAGGAGGAGGAGGGGGTCCAGGAGGTTCCCGCTCCGGATCCGCAGTGGATGGCGCAGTGGATGGCGCAGTGGATGGCGAGGAGGCTGCAGTGGGCGGCGCACTACAGGCGCCGCGTCGCCACCGAGCTGGAGAACTACGTCATCCCCCGCTGCCGGAGAGCCCGCGTGACGCTCCGCGAGGTCTCGGCGGTGCTCCTCCAGGAACAGGAGCCCATCGAAGCAGCGGAGACCATCTACACCGACTTGCTCGAGGACGTGTCCCGCGGCATGAATCCGCTCCTCATCGGCCCCGCCGCCAACTTCGTCGACAGCCTCTTCAACTGGCCCGGGCCGCTCGCTGCCGTCACCGACGCCGCCAGGGCCCTCGTCCACGACACCTTCTACAACCCGCCGCCGGAGGGCGGGCCACTCCAGGAGGCCAGTCGCGAGCTCAGGTACCTCGTCCACGTCGCCCACGCCGGTGCCGGGTACCACTTCTGGGCCTACGTCGCGACTCTCGGTCTCTATGCCCTCCCCGGCGGCCGAGCCGCGTACATTCTCTGGTTCGTTAACCACTACCAGGCCGACGCCCTGGCAAGGAGGGCGCTGCAGAGGCTGAACTTCGCCGTCGACAGGAGCCTCGCGGCTGACTTCGCCGTCCGTCTCTGCGGGATCATGCCCGCGTCGCGGGTGCGACCCGGGGCCGGGCCGCTCATGCCGGAGGTGGCGCTGAGGCTGCAGCAAACCATCGACGCGGTCGACGACGTGCTGGAAGTGCTGCTCGAGATGCAAGACACCTTGATGATGGTGGAGCAGGCCGTGCTCTTCGTCACCGGCGACCAGCATCCTCCGCCTCCATGATCGACTCGACCAGGCGCGTGCTCGTCGCTTCCTTCGACACGAGGACGCTGATCCCGCAACTCCAAGCTCTCCATCGCCAAGTTCGAACGCATCCGCAAGCAACGCGCTAGTTAGGTAGATCAACATCAACTCCAGTAGTAAGTGTCTCGGTTCGATCTCTCGTCTAGCTTGTTCATCCCCTGCGGGTTCTGTTGGATTCCGATCGAGACTAGCTACCTTCGATTCGTCCGTTCGATGACCGTACGCTGTTTTGTGTTTCTGATGAGTTTCTTCAGAGATGTTAGACGCATGCATGCATATGTGCAAACGTTGTGATTCTGGCTGGCTTGTTTTGGGAAGTTAATTTTGCAGGCTCTGTTTCGTTTCCAGCTGCCGATGCGATTGCAATGTGTGCTGCTTGCTGTGTTGTGTGTTCAGTTAGTTGTGGATCGTCTTGGGATCTTGTCTACTGTAATCTTAAGCATATAACCATTGCTCTGTATGTTGTTGTTTCTTTTGCATGCTTCCTCTGGCAGATGGATCACCTGCCCAAATTGGATTGATTGTTGGTGAATTGAAGGCGTACTATAGCAGCTATTTTGGGGAACTTCAGATCTTTTTGTTGTTGCTGAAGAATTAAATCTGCAAATGATTACTAGCATGCTCAGTCAAATGCAGCTTGACTTTTGAGTGTCAACTAGCACACTGTGCCTACATATTATGCTTATATGCTTGAAATATTATGTGAACAATGGAAACTCTAACCGGGACGCACACAATCTTGGTCATCTTATGCTTACTTTGCTCATGATGGTCTGTGCTATACATAGAATTTATTTGTAACCAACATGGAAAGATAAGTCATGAATGTAGCAAAGTTCATAGCCAACATACTTCTTTTTGTTATCGTTGAATAATTAAGAATTACTGCAAATGATCACTTGCATGCTCAGTCAAATGTAGCTTGAGTTTTGGGTGTCAACTAGCCTGTTGCCTACATATTATATACGCTTATATAGTTATATGCTTGAAGTATTATGTGAACCAATAGAAAATCTAACCGGGACATACAGTTTTGGTCATTTTAGGCTTAGTTTTTGCATAATGTACTCTAATATACATAGAATTTCTTTGTTTCCAATGTGGAATGATAGTCGTGAATGTAGCAAAGTTTATAGCCAGCATGCTTCTTAGAAGTGCTCCATTGGCAAGCCTTTCAGTTTTGAACAGGAGGGGAATATATATATGGATTAGGAGTAGGCTTTTTTGAATGGATTTTGGTGTCTGCATGAAACTGTACTTTTGTGGACTACTATGTTGTACTGGTTATTTTTCTTCACTCGCATAGTGTTACACTGAATTTTCATCTACATTGTCAGTTGGAAACTAGAGATCATAGAATTCCTTGGTGTTTTTTCCCCTCTTCTTCAATTCCAAATTGCACACTTCAATTGTTTATTAGGTTCCCAACATCACATTCTAGATTTGACCTTCGAGATTTCAGATTAAACATATTTCAATTTTTTTGAAAGGAATCAGAGAAGCAATCACATAGTTCTTTAGCAATCATACAAGTATAGATACTTCCTTAAAACATATACATGTATCTCGATAAAAAAATACGATGAGCATTGACATGCTGTGACATTTTATCCTCTCAATACAACATCTGTCTA
Source organism: Aegilops longissima (assembly GCA_021605205.1). Taxonomy (NCBI): domain Eukaryota; kingdom Viridiplantae; phylum Streptophyta; class Magnoliopsida; order Poales; family Poaceae; genus Aegilops; species Aegilops longissima. The sequence goes on from CM038682.1 coordinate 141,168,386, forward strand.
CACCTACAATTTGATCACTACGCTATTGGCTTCCGAGTTGCGACTTCTTCCACCCTTCATTCATGTACTACAACATAATCTCTTTCTTTTAGTCGGACCTTCTGAATCCTGTGTAAAAGTAAGTTTTCCTGTTAGAGATAAAACAAGAAACAAGAAAGGTTTTATCATATTGCCGATACACGCATGCATGCGCAAACCTGTGATTCTTTTTTCTTTTGTTTTTGAGGATGGCAAACCTGTGATTCTGGCTGGCTTGATCATGTTCAGTACGATGATGAAACTCTGCAGAGTGCAGGCATAATGGAGTTACTGCTTGCCTCTGTTTTCAGAAGTTAATTTTGTAGGCTCCGTTTCAGTTCCAGCCGATGCAATTGCAATGTGGTTGCCCCTAATTTCTTACTTGCTGTGTTCAATTAGTTGTGGTATCTTTCGTCGTCCTGGGATCTTGTCTACTATAGTCTTGAACACATAGCCATTGCTCTATATATGTTGTTGTCTCCCTTGCATGCTTCTATTGATAGATGGATCAACTGGCCAAATTGGATTGATTGGTTGATGAATTAAAGGTGTACTAAGCAGCTACCTTGGGAACTTCTGATTTTTTCGTTTGTCATTGAATAATTAAAGCTGCAAATGATTACTTGCATGCTCAGTCAAATGTAGATTTAGTTTTGGGTGTGAAGTTGAACTACCCTACTGCCTACATATTATGCTTATATGCTTGAAGTATTCTGTCAACAATGGAAAATCTAACCAGGACGCATACAATCTTGGTCATCTTAGGCTTAGTTTGCGCATAGTGTACTGTACTATACATAGAATTTATTTGTAACCACTGTGGAAATATAGTGACCAATGTGGCAAAGTCGGCCGAGGGCACCCCCTCTTTTGAGAAAAAAAAATGTAGCAAAGTTTATAGCCAACATACTTCTTAGAAGTGCTCCGTTGGCCTGCATTTCAGTTTCGAACAGGGGGGAATATATATGGAGTAGGAGTGGGCTTTATTGGTGCAACCTATAAGGAGTAGGCTTTTTTTGATTTATCTTGGTGTCTGCATGAAACTGTACTTCTGACAACTATGTTGTACTGGATTTTATTTTTCACTCGCACAATGTTCCACTGAATTTTCATCACATTATCAGTTGGGAACCTTAATCAAAGAATTCGGTCCCCCCTCTTCTTTAATTCCAAATTGCACACTTCAATTGTATATTAGGTTCCAGACATCATATTCTAGATTTGACGGAGACGGGGATGTATATGGGAATGGCGACATCTATGGAGATGGATGGTGGTTTTCCAGTTGATCTCCTATTTTTTGTATTGTGGCGGCGTGATACGTCCATTTTGCATCATGCTTTTATGTTGATATTTATTGCATTATGGGCTGTTATTACATATTATATCACAATACTTATGCCTTTTCTCTCTTATTTTATAAGGTTTACATGAAGAGGGAGAATGCCGGCAGCTGAGATTCTGGACTGGAAAAGGAGCAAATATTAGGGACCTATTCTGCGCAACTTCGAAAGTCCTGAAACTTCACGGAGCATGTTTTTGGAATTAATAAAAAATATTAGGCGAAGAAAATACCAGAGGGGGGCCACCAGCCAGCCACAAGGGTGGAGGGTGCGCCATCCGGCGGAGCTGTTCTGCCGGGGAAACATCCGTCCGGGAGGGGGAAATCGAAGCCATCGTCATCACCATCGATCCTCTCATCGAGAAGGGGTCAATCTCCATCAACATCTTCACCAGCACCATCTCTTCTCAAACCCTAGTTCATCTCTTGTATTCGATCTTGGTCCCAAAACCTCAGATTGGTACCTGTGAGTTGCTAGTAGTGTTGATTACTCCTTGTAGTTGATGCTAGTTGGTTTATCCGGTGGAAGATTATATTTTCAGATCCATAATGATAATTAATAATCCTCTGATCTTGATTATGAATATGCTTTGTGAGTAGTTACGTTTGTGAGGACATGGGAGAAGTCTTGTTATAAGTAATCATGTGAATTTGGTATTCGTGTGATATTTTGATGAGATGTATGTTGTCTCTCTAGTGGTGTTATGTGAACGTCGACCACATGACACTTCACCATTATTTGGGCCTAGGGGGAGGCATTAGGAAGTAATAAGTAGATGATGGGTTGCTAGAGTGACAGAAGTTTAAACCCTAGTTTATGCGTTGCTTCGTAAGGGGCTTATTTGGATCCATATGTTTCATGCTATGGTTAGGTTTACCTTAATTCTTCCTTCGTAGTTGCGGATGCTTGCGAGAGGGGTTAATCATAAGTGGGAGGCTTGTCCAAGGGCAGCACCCAAGCACTGGTACCGGTCCACCCACATATCAAATTATCAAAGTAATGAACGCGAATCATATAAGCATGATGAAAACTAACTTGACAACAATCCCCATGTGTCCTCGGGAGCGCTTTGCTTTATATAAGAGTTCGTCCAGGCTTGTCCTTTGCTACAAAAAGGATTGGGCCACCTTGCTGCACCTTGTTTACTTTTATTACTTGTTACCTGTTACGATTTATCTTATCACAAAACTATTTGTTACCGATAATTTCAGTGCTTGCAGAGAATACCTTGCTAAAAACCACATGTCATTTCCTTCTGCTCCTTGTTGAGTTCGACACTCTTACTTATCAAAAGGACTGTGATAGATCCCCTATACTTGTGGGTCATCACGGCGTAGGGTTTCTAGGCGCTCTGTTGTGAATGGGGCCTCGAGTCCTTTGTGAAGATTGCTCGTGCTGATGTGACAGAGCTGGTGGTAGGTGCAAGAGCATAGGATACTAGGATACTGAAAAGGGATTGCCATGAGAGGGAGACAAAGGCTTTAGGGAAGTCTAACTTAATAATCATAGTAGAAGCTTTCCTAGTGTGGCAGGGCCCGATTAGATCAGCAGCGTACACGAGATCTGCATTGATATTGTGTGCTTTAGTATACTAGTCCGGATTTTTGCTAGTCCTTTGAGCAGGAAAATTTGTAAGGAAATTGATGGGTAAGCATCGAGAGTGGGTGCAGACTCTTTCTTAGGGTGGAGAACAATGTGAGCTCGATTTAGGCTTTCTATGCATGTGCTCATATTTTGGAAGTCTAGGAAGAAAGGTAGGATCGTGGGTTTAACCGTCTGGCAGAATTTTTGGTACAGGCCCAAAGCCGTTCGGCCTAGGGCTAGCGGGTTCTTGGGTATTGAGTGTGTTGAAATATGAGATGGGCCTAGAGCCCATATGACAATTTCAGATTTAATCTCTAAGGGCCCATGTAGGTGGCATGACAAGGTGGTGGGAAGTTTAGTCCCACCTTGAAAGTGGAAGGAGAGTTGGAGTGGTTTATAAGGGACTCTCTCCCTCATGCTATTGGAGCTTGAGAAGAGATGAGGCCCTCGCGCACTCCTCCTCCTCCGCTCGCCACGCCTCGGCACGACGCGCCGCGGGTTGCGGGATTGAGCCGAGCCGAGCTCACTCCTATGCGTACTTGCTTTGTTAGATCGTAATCAGTATGTTATCAATGCTGTTCATGTCATGCTCATGATTTATTTATGGATTAATTTAATCGAAAAACTGCCTATTTTCAATGTGTGTAGGAGTTTTTCGAATTCTGGTTTTGCTGCTGCACTGAAACCGTCACCGTGTACGGGGACGTACTTTAAGCGTTGGCAGACTAAAACCACCTTATGGCTCACGGCCATGAACGTGTTCTGGTCGCGGTGTGACTCCCACGAAACGATCGCTCTGAACAGGAGAAGGCGTTTAAGGAGGCCACCGTGGTGTTCCTCGGGCAGTTCGAGCGGATGGAGATAAGCTGGTTGATGCATATTTGCATGTGCGGTCGGCCAAGGACTTGTGGGAGGTGCTCGAATCTAAGTTCGGGCTGCCGACATCGGGAGCGAGATGTATATTATAGAGCAGTTCCACGATTACAAGATGGTTGAAAACTGTCCTGTATTGGAGCAGGCTCATGAGATAATATGCATTGTTAAGGAGCTTGAGCTTTAAGTGCGAAGTTACCGGGCAAGTTTGTCGCGGGCTGCATAATCGCTAAGCTTCCCAATTCCTGGAGGAACTTTGCCACCACTGAAACATCGAGGCGTGAATTCTCCGTGGAGGATGACATTGGCCATCTGAGTGTTGAGCAGAATTCAAGGGCAAAGGACTCGCACGAAAAAGGGGTCGAAGGAACTTCTGTGGTCAATATGGTGCATCGGAAGAACTCCAATTCCCACAAGCCCAAGGGAAAGAACGGTGTCCAACAGAGTGCCGACTTTAAGAAGAAGGGTAAGAAGACCTTCAAGAAGAACAAGAAGGATGAGGGCTGCTTTACTTGTGGTTCATTGAACATTGGGCCAACAAGTGCCCAAACAAGTATAAGAAGCAAGGGCAGGACTCCAAGTCTGTCAATATGATTGTGAGCAACAATGAGAGTGGTGCATCCGGTACGGTAATTTATTTGCTGTATTTTCAGTTTGGCCGCCCACCGATTGGTGGGTCGACACAGTGCAGTGTTCATGTGTGTGCTTGACATTTCATTGTTTTCTTCTTACCAGGCCACAGTCACGGGTCCGATCGATGGGGAATGGCGCGAGTGCTTCTGTTCTTGGTGTTGGCACGGTCGATCTGAAGTTTACTGGAAGGATCGTGCAGGTGAAGAACGTGCAGCATGTCCCCGCCATCAAGAAGAACCTAGTTAGTGGCTCCCTTCTATGTAGAGAAGGGTTTAAGTTGGTATTCGAGTCTAATAAATTAGTTGTTACGAAATATGGACTATTTGTTGGAAAGGGTTATGAATGCGGAGGCATGTTCCGCCTTTCTCTTGCAGATCTATGTAATAAAGTCGTGAACAATATTCATTTGAGTGTTAATGAATCTGAAGTATGGCATTCACGCCTTTGTCACATTAGTTTCGTGTTATGACACGGCTAGAAAAATCGAATTTAATCCGAAGTTTCACTTTAGCCAAAGGTTCTAAGTGCCATTCGTGTGTACAATCTAAGCAACCTCGCAAGCCTCACAAGGCAGCAGAGGAGAGACACTTAGCGCCATCGAACTCATACATTCTCGATCTTTGTGAGATGAATGGTGTGTTGACTAAAGGTGGAAAGAAATATTTCATGACTTTGATAGATGATTCCACTAGATATTGCTATGTGTATCTGTTAAATACTAAAGATGAGGCTCTACACTACTTCAAAATCTATAAGGCGAAGTTGAGAATCAACTTGAAAAGAAAATTAAACGAGTCCGTCAGATCGTGGTGGAGAGTACTTCTAAAGAGTTTGATGCCTTCATGCGGAACACGGTATTATTCACGAGAGGACGCCTCCCTACACACCCCAGTCAAACGGGTTGCCAAGCGGAAAAACCGTATTTCTAACTGATTTGGTTAACGCCATGTTAGATACGCCGGGTTTATCCAAGGCATGGTGGGGAGGCTATAATGACATCATGTCATGTCCTGAATAAAGTTCCGACAAAGGATAACGAGATCACTCCTTATGAGAAGTGGACCAAGAGAAGGACAACACTCTCATTTACGCATTTGGGGCTGCTTGGCGAAAGTTAATGTGCCGATCCACAAAAAGCGTAAGCTTGGACCAAAGAGCGTGGACTGTGTTAATTTGGGCTACGTTGTGAATAGTATTGGCTATAGATTTCTAGTAGTGAAATCTGAGGTACCGACATGAAGGTCGGTACAATTATGGAGTCTAAAGACGCTACATTCTTTGAGGACATTTTCCCCATGAGAGATGTACAAAGCACTTCTAGACAGTGAATCGAGGAGACTCTCGAATCTGCCATTCGATGGAATATTATAATCAAACACATGATGAAAATCCCGAGGAGGATAATGAGGAATCCCTTGGTAGGGGCAAGAGACAAAGGACTGTAAAGACCTTTGGTGATGATTTCTTCATATACCTCGTGGAGGATAATCCCACTTCTATTTCGAAGCATATGCATCTCCGTGTTGACTCATGGAAGGATGCGGTCCGAAGCAGATGGATTCCATCATGGCTAACGGACTTGGGAGCTTATGAACGCATTTTATGGTTGCAAACCATTGGGATGCAAGTGGGTGTTCAAGAAGAAGCTTAGGCCTGACGGTACAATAGAAAAGTACAAGGCTAGGCTTAGGCCAAGGGCTACGCCAGAAAGAAGAAGAAGATTTCTTCGACACTTATTCACCTGCATGACCGACCACCATTCGAGTATTACTCGTTGGCGGCCTCACATGGTCTTCTCATTCATCGATGGATGTTAAGACGACTTTCTGAACGGTGAGCTAAAGGAGGAAATCTATATGCAACACTGATGGCTTTGTGATGGATGGTCGGGAAGGAAAGGTGTGTAAGTTGGTGAAATCTTTGTATGGCTCGAGACAAGCGCCTAAGCAATGGCATGAAAAGTTTAATGAAACGTTGACATCTGTTGGCTTTGTTGTTAATGAGGCCGACAAATGTGTATACTATCGCTATGGTGGGGGCGAAGGAGTTATACTGTGTTTGTATGTTGATGACATATCGATATTTGGGACTAATCTCAAGTTGATCGAGGAGGTTAAGTCTTTCCTGTCTCGTAACTTTGAGATGAAGGATCTTGGAGTGGCTGATGTTATCTTGAACATCAAGCTTTTGAGAGATGATGAGGGTGGGATTACACTTCGCAATCCCATTATGTTGAGAAGGTGTTGAGTCGTTTTGGATATTCGGACTGCAAACCATCTCAAACACCATATGATTCTAGTGTGCTGATTCGAAGTCAAAAGGCACAGCTATAGATCAATTGAGATACTCTCAGATTGTTGGTTCACTCCAAGATATCTAGCGAAAGCTTAACGAGGCCCGACATCGCATTTTCTATTAGCAAACTGAGCCGATTTGTTTCAAACCGGTGATGTACATTGGCGTGTTTCTTGAGAGAGTTATGCGTTATCTGAAAGGTACTATGAACTATGGACTACACTATACCGGATACCCGCCGGTACTTGAAGGGTATAGTGATGCGAATTGGATCTCGATGTTGATGAGATGAAGGCCACAACCGGGTATATGTTTACTCTTGGAGGTGGTGCTGTTTCCTGGAAGTCTTGCAAGCAAACGATCTTAACAAGATCGACAATGGAAGCAGAATTAACAGCATTAGACACATCGGGTGGCGAAGCAGAATGGCTTCGAGATCTATTGATGGACTTGCCAGTGGTTGAAAAGCGGTTTCCGGCCATCCTTATGAACTGTGACAATCAAACAGTTATTGTCAAGGTGAAGAGTTCAAAGGACAACATGAAGTCCAACAAACACATAAGAATGAGATTGAAAGCTGTCAGAAAATTGAGAAACTCCGGAGTGATAGCGTTGGATTATATCCAAACGGCTAAGAATCTGGCAGATCCCTTCACTAAAGGGCTATCACGTGTTGTGATAGATAGCGCATCAAGGAGATGGGTATGAGACCCACATGAGTTGCCATGGTAGTAATCCAACCTATGTGATCGGAGATCCCGTGAAGTAGGACACGGGAAAACAAGCCGGTGGTGAACCGAGGAGAGTAATTTTACTAACCCACTCCGCTGGAGATGCAATACTTTCGAAACTGTATGGAAGGATGACTACTGTCTTAATGTGTTCCAAGGCTTATATGCATAAGCAAGATGCTATCCTACAGAGCGATCTTTGGAGGAACACACCTATATGAGCCCGACTGCTGGTCACAGTCTATGAGATTGGGGTGATCTCTAGCAAGCTCATGAACAAGCTGTTGGGGAACGTAGTAATTTCAAAATTTTCCTACGAACACGCAAGACCATGGTGATGGCACAGCAATGAGAGGGGAGAGTGTCCGTCCACGTACCCTCGTAGACCGAAAGTGGAAGCGTTAAATCAACGCGGTTGATGTAGTCGACGCCTTCACGATCCGACCGATCCAAGCACCGTTATCCGGCACCTCCGAGTTCTTGGCACACGCTCAGCTCGATGACGATCCCGGGCTCCGATCCAGCAAAGCGCCGGGAGGAGTTCCACAAGACGACGGCGTGGTGACGATCTTGATGTTCTATCGTCGCAGGCTTCGCCTAAGCACCGCTACAATATGACCGAGGTGGAATATGGTGGAGGGGGCACCGACACGGCTAAGGAACGATCACGAAGATCAACTTGTGTGTTCTAGGGTGCCCCTGCCCCGTGATATAAAGGAGCAAGGGGAGGGCCGGCCAGCCCTAGGGGCGCCAAGGGGGGAGTCCTCCTCCTAGTAGGAGTAGGACTCCCTTTCCTAGTCCTACTAGGAAGAGGGAAGGGGAAGGAAAGAGAGGAGAGGGAGAGGGAAGGGGGCTGCGCCTCCTAGTCCATTCGACTCCCCATGGGGGGCGCCACCTCCTGGTGCAGCCCTCTCTCCCTCTTGGCCCAATAAGGCCCATTACTTCCCGGGGTTCCGTAACCCCTCCGCACTCCGTTTTCTCCGAAACTTCCGAACCTTTCCGTGTCCGAATATAGCCGTCCAATATATCAATCTTTATGTCTCGAACATTTCGAGACTCCTCGTCATGTCCGTGATCACATCCGGACTCGAACTCCTTCGTACATCAAAATACATAAACTCATAATATAACATCACATCGAAACCTTAAGCGTGCGGACCCTACGGTTCGAGAACAATGTAGACATGGCCGAGACACATCTCAGGTCAATAACCAATAGCGGGACCGGATGCCCATATTGGCTCCTACATATTCTACGAAGATCTTTATCGGTCGGACCGCATAACAACATACGTTGTTCCCTTTGTCATCGGTATGTTACTTGCCCGAGATTCGATCGTCGGTATCCAATACCTAGTTCAATCTCGCATCGCAAGTCTCTTTACTCGTTCCGTAATACATTATCTCACAGCTAACTCATTAGCTGTAATGCTTGCAAGGCTTAGTGATGTGTATTACCGAGAGGGCCCAGAGATACCTCTCCGACAATCGGAGTGACAAATCCTAATCTCAAATACGCCAACCCAACATCTGCCTTTGGAGACACCTGTAGTACTCCTTTATAATCACCCGATTACGTTGTGACGCTTGGTAGTACCAAAGTGTTCCTCCGTAAACGGAGTTGCATAATCTCATAGTTATAGGAACATGTATAAGTCATGGATAAAAGCAATAGCAACATACTAAACGATCGGATGCTAAGCTAATTGAATGGGTCATGTCAATCAGATCATTCAACTAATGATGTGACCTTGTTAATCAAATGAAAACTCCTTTGTCTATGGTTAGGAAACTTAACCATCTTTGATTAACAAGCTAGTCTAGTAGAGGCATACTAGTGACACTGCTTGTCTATGTATTCACACATGTATTATGTTTCCGTTAATACAATTCTAACATGAATAATAAACATTTATCATGAAATAAGGAAATAAATAATTACTTTATTATTGCCTCTAGGGCATATTTCCTTCACAGGCCAGGAGTGTGACTAATATGCTCCACCCGAGGGGTCGGCCTTCGGCAGCCTCGTATCAGTGAGACTTGTGGTGAAACTTCTTGACGCAAAACTGACAATTCAAGGCATAGTCCATTGTTCAGTTGTGAAGGAGTGTAACTACTTGGTCTAGGTGGAGCTCAACCTTAATCGGTCTCCACTGAGACGCTGGTATATCAAAACAGTGTTTGGAACAAAGGACAAACTGGGCCCCTGAGATCTGGTGGGGGATTGTTGAAATATGAGATGGGCCTAGAGCCCATATGACAATTTCAGATTTAATCTCTAAGGGCCCATGTAGGTGGCATGACAAGGTGGTGGGAAGTTTAGTTCCACCTTGGAAGTGGAAGGAGAGTTGGAGTGGTTTATAAGGGACTCTCTCCTCATGCTATTGGAGCTTGAGAAGAGATGAGGCCTCGCGACTCCTCCTCCTCCGCCGCCTCGCCACGCCATGCCTCGTCACACGACGCCGCTGGTTGCGGATTGAGCCGAGCCGAGCTCACTCCTATGCGCTTCTTTTGCCGGTCAGAACGGAGAGTCTTTGATGTGGGGCCACGATCCGAGACGCCGGATCATGGGTTATCGACTTGGACGTGGGTTCAGCCCACGTCTCTCCTGCCGCGCCGCACATATATATGTGAGGCGCTGCCAACCCTAGCCGCCACGAAAACATAACGCATCTCCGCCTCCACGCCCACGTTGTCGCTCCTCTGCTGCTGCTGCCGCGGCGCTCCGCCCCGCTCACCGCGACACGGTTGACGGAGAGCATGCCTCGAAACCACGCTCTCCGGATCCTGTACGGGAGAGGGGCGATTAGGTTTTTGGTAGCGACTACGCGATCGCTCGCTTCTGTTCATCTACGCCCGCACCACCATGTCGACCGACGCCGAACGCGTGCCGCCGCTGAGAAGGCCGAGGCCGACAAGAATGCCGCCGAGGATGCGCGGCTGCTGTCACCGCCACCACCACCGCATGGCCGATTGGAGGGTATACATCGCTATCCTCTCGTGTTTCTTTCTGTTGTAGCAGTACTAGCGATATGCGTAGATGTTTCTACTATATGCGTAGTACTTGCTTTGTTAGATCGTAATCAGTATGTTATCAATGCTGTTCATGTCATGCTCATGATTTATTCATGGATTAATTTAATCGAAAAACTGCCTATTTTCTTATCAGAGTGTGAGTTGGAATGATTTTTTGCTAAAAAAAGTTCTTTCTGCGATAGGATAATAATTGGACACATCAACCAATTCTATGGAGAGCTAATCTGCTAGCTGGTGGAACTGAATCAGCAAAATGTTTTGGATGATGCAAGCATACATCCAGGGCATTTGTAGTGAAAGTATTTCATGCAAACACTAAATGGTGACCTTTTTTGTGTTGGTAAATGGGGACCTTATATTTTATTGATAAAAGGTGCTTTATTAATTAAAAGGTTTAAGTATTACACCCGACATCTGCATAACTAAGATGCACACGGCCAAATCAAGTCCAAACTCTGAATGTCAAAAGGGTAAAATACAAGTAATAATGAAAAGACTGTGTGACACCTAAACTGTGGGAGGGCCAATCCTATTGTTTGTTTCTCAAATAAGAAAACTTCTATTGTTTGCAGTTGTACAAAAGACATCTTGTCTATGAGTAATTGTAGTGTTCATGCCTCTTAGTACCACATATCATGAATTAATGCCTACATTTCTTTCATAATTAAACTCGCAAAAAAATCTTTCATAACTATGTTTCATAGTGGGGAGTAACTTAGACTAGTAACATACATATGTTACTCAATTCATCTCTCTCTCATTAAATTATTTTCACATAAGGTTGTTCGTAATGGGAGTATCATAGCTAGTATCATGCAAGCCAACTAGGCAAGTTTGATGAGGTGGCATAGAGTTAAATGAAGAAAGAGATGATTGAGTATCATATCATGATACCATATCATAATAAATGTTGTGCTACTATGTGTCATGCTTCACAATAAATAGAGGATTATATATATGATACTATGAATTAGGGAGATACTATTATACACTAGTATCATATGGATGATACTAATATGGGAGTACCTAGAATTCATCTAGATGAGACATAATTTGGTCTCATTCACCTAGAAAATAAGAACAGATATAACTCACATCAACACACACGCATCTTATAACATCACATCCAATGGCTATAAAAGATGAATGAGACTAAATTATATCTCATCCGGATGAGTACTAGCAAAACTGTACTAATATATGATAATCTCCATTACGATTAGTCTAAGGAAATTTGTGGAGTTGGACTCTATATTAGAGCATCTCCAACAGGCGCGCTAGAAGACGCGCCCGCGCGGTAAAAGTGCTTTTTAGCGCGCGCCGACCGGTTTCGCGCGCTCCAGCGGTGGCGGGAAACAAGAGCGCTGAAACGATTGCTGCTGAAAAGGCGGCAGTCACAGAAGATTTGGCGCGCCGCAGCGCGCCTATAAAACTGCAGCGCCATCTGCCGCTCTCTCTCGCTCTCTCCACTGCTTTCCCTCCTCGCCGCCGAGCCGCCACCACCGCGCCACCATGCTGCCTCGCCGCCGGGGAGGTTCAGGCTACAGCGGCGTCGCAGGCGCCCGCTCGGCACCTACTCCGCCAATTCAGTCGCGGCGGCGGCGGCGCCGCCTCGTAACCTTCGACACCACCTGTGATGGCGCTACAGATACGACGCTGCGGCATGGCGCCTCCGCCGGTCACGTTGGGACATGAACTTCACCGACGTGTCGACGCGGAGCAGGCACATGAGTTGGTGCCTTTCCCGCGGCTTACCACTGACGAGGATCGTCGCAAACACCGGAGGCGGGAGCGCCGTCTTAGCCTGGCCGAGATGGACGAGGAAGCCATGGCGGTGTGGAGGCAACGCTTCCCGCAAGACATCATCAACGAAGAACAGTTCTTCGCCGAGAGGAGGGCGGAGAGGGAGGAGAGGAGGAAGGCGCGAGCCGCCTATCGCGAGGACAAGCGAACGCGGAAGGCGGTCGCTAAATACAACATGGCGCTAGGAGATGCGTCGTCGTGGGACTCCCGCGACGAGCGGTTCCTTGACGCCTATGCTCAGACGTCGGAGGAGGACATCACCGAGGCAGAGTCTGAGTCGGAGAACGAGTAGTAGTATAACTATATATCGTTGGAGAAGTCAGTTTTATTTTGTATCGTAGAAGCAGGCTATGTGGACGTAGTAAAACTATATATCGTTGGAGAAGCCAGTTTTATTTTGTATCGTAGAAGCAGGCTATGTGAACATAGTAGAACTATATATCGTTGGAGAAGTCTGGATATACGCATTTTATATCATGAAGCAGATATTTATGTGCGTTGCATTTTTTGCGCGCTGCGGGAGCGGCGCACGCGCTGCATTTTAGCGCGGCTGTTGGAGCCAGCGCTGCGGGCCGCGCAAAACCAAACGAAGCACGCGCGGCAAAGTAGTTTTTAGCGCGCGGCGCGTTGCGCGCCTGTTGGAGATGCTCTGACTGCTGAAGTTACTCCCAGTATGACTAAGAGCTCTAATCGTGTCATCGACTTGGAAGGGAGGGAAACCATCAGACACAAATAGCACACCACATTTTTCTCGTCAGACAGAAAAAAACAAGATACGTTAGCTTATGCCAGCTGTAAAGGTGGTGGCAAGTGGCGATGACGTATGCGAGTAAAATCAGCCGAATTAACTTTCCACGCTGCTTGTGCAGCTCAGAGCGGCTAAATTTCGTGTTTTGACCCTTTTCTGAAACCTATTCGAGATCTGACCCTAGTTTGAAATTTTTTTGAGATCTGACCCTTTTGCTACCGCCAGGGACCATGGTGGTAGGGTATAACAACCTACCGCCAGAGACTTTGGCGGTAGGAAACATTGCTACCGCCAAACGGGATGGCGGTAGCCTGCACAACCCTACCGCCAAGGTGCTTGGCGGTAGGCACGAGCACGCACTGTGTTCAATACTTAGGAGGTTTTTGGCGGTAGGGCATGCAATCCTACCGCCAGAGGCCTTGGCGGTAGGCTGTTATACCCTACCGCCATGGTCCCTGGCGGTAGCAAAAGGGTCAGATCTCGAAATTTTTTCAAACTAGGGTCAGATCTCGAATAGGTTTGGAAAAAGGGTCAAAACACGAAATTTTGCCGCTCAGAGCATGACGGGTGGGTCCTCCTACCAATGGCCCACGGGTGAGTGAGAAAGAGTTAGACTCGAGTAATATCTCGCCTTCTCGCGCTGCAGGAGATTCCCGTCCAGTACGCAGAGAGCTGTGGCCCCCACTCCGTAACGGATTTTTCACCCCGACCGTCCACAGAAATTGGCGACAGCGCGGTGTGTGGTAAAAAAACACCGGATGGGAAGGTGGGTGCTCCTTGTCAGTGAGAGAGGATGGCTGTAAATTCGGCGACTTCCCGCACAAGCAAGCCCAAGTAACCGCCGTAAGACGGTATGACATTTTCCGTGCGGTGCCCGTCTATAAATTCCCCATCCGCGGAATATCCCACACGCAACACAACACACGCCGCAAGAGAGAGAGAGAGAGAGAGAGAGAGAGAGAGAGAGAGAGAGAGAGAGAGAGAGAGAGAGAGAGAGAGAGATGGAAGAGGAGGGGGTGGTGATGCCGCCGCCGCCGGTCCTGGTGGTCGACGAGGAGGGGGTGTACCCGCCGCCGGTCGTGGTGGTGGAGGAGGAGGAGGCGGTGCAGCAGCCGCCGCCAATGCTGGAGGAGGAGGAGGAGGCGGTGCAGAAGCCGCCGTTGGTGGTGGTGGAGGAGGTGGTGGTCCAGCCGCCACCGGTCGTGGTGGAGGAGGTGGTGCAGCAGCCGCTGTTGGTGGAGGAGGAATAGGTGGTGCAGCCGCCACCGTTGGTGGAGGAGGGGGAGGTGGTGCAGCCACCGCCGGTGGTGGTGGTGGAGGAGGATGTGGTGGTGCAGCCGCCTCCGGTTGTGGTGGAGGAGGAGGAAGAGGTGGTGCAGCTGCCGCCGTTGGTGGGGGAGGAGGTGGAGGTGGTGGTGCAGCCGCCTCCGGTCCTGGTGGTGGAGGAGGAGGAGCAGGGGCGGAGCTAGAGTACAGCCGTTGGGTTCGGTTGAACCCAACGAATTTCCCTGCCACGTACTAGTACGTTTGTAGTTTTTGGGTATGAACCCAGTAAAATATCAAGGCTGCACCCATCAAAACTACAAAACCCAAGCGAGAAGCCTTTTGGTCCATTTAAAATGCTTTACCGTAACTGGCCCGACTAAAAGCCCACACGAGTAGCCCGGATTGACTCGACTGATCGCTTCCCAATCTCAGAGATGTACGCTCCCTGGCTCCACCTAAATCGACCTAATCGCCTCCCAACTCGGCAACTCCCAGCCGTGATATCCACATCGCTCGGTCGCCATGGCAAGCCCGCGCGCAGGGGCACATCCCAATCCAAATTCAAGCCATATGAGATCAATCATCAAATCTTCCTCTTACGCATGTCCAATCTAGCCTAGCGTGATAACGCCCATTGCCCTAATTTCTTTTAAAAAATATCATCGACCTTGATTGATCTAGGCATTGGGAGAATATCATCAAAGCAAAATAGATCACCGGATTCAGAAAATGGTACATCAAATTGTTGTTGATGCAACTAGGCTTTCAAAGCATTTATGCAGATAAAAGTTAAGTTAGATGATCTGTCTTATGATATGTGTGTTGATCGGCAGAAAATTTCAGACCACACAAGAAATTCTAAGAAGCAAGGCGAGATAGACAAAGATATTTAACCAATGGACCTTTGTGGCCACCAACTAACTTTGACAGATGAAACTTATTTTGAACTTGTCAAAGTAATTTATATTTTCAAATTTTTCAGGAATGTGAGAAGTTGAACATGAAGCTGTGAAGTTATTTTGGTACTGTTCTATTTAAATTCATCCAACGGTATGTATTGTGCTTTCAGTTTTAATGTAACGACTATATGTGGTGTTTATAAAATATTTTTATTTATTATGCTGCCTTTTTAGTGCTATACTTTTATTGTAATGCGGTGTGAATTTGGACATTACACTTAGTTAATTCATACCCAAAAAATTCATACTGAATCTTGTGAATCCCGATGATTCGTGAATGAACCCATTGGCTAAATTTTCTGGCTCCGCCCCTGAGGAGGAGGTGGTGCAGCCGCCGCCGTTGGTGAGGGAGGAGGTGGTGGTGCAGCCACCACCGGTGGCGGAGGAGGAGGCGGTGCTGCAGCTGCACATGGCGCATGCGTTGCTCCTGGCGCAGTGGGTGACGGCGACGCTGGCGCTCACGGCGCAATACATGCACCTCGTCGCCACCAGGGTGGAGAACTACGTCCTCCCCTGCTGCCGGAGCGCCCGCGTGATGCTCCTCGAGGTCTCGGCGTAGCACAAATCCATATCACCGAACGACCGACAACAAAGGTCGCAAGTGATGGCATTCTAGGAGATCGAAGATCCATCGTAGTAGCACTGGAGTTTTATAACACAGACAGAAATTTGTAGGTACTCCCTCCGTTCCTAAATATAAGTCTTTGTAGAAATTCCTCTAGATGGACTACATACAGAGCAAAATGAATGAATCTAAATTTAAAATGCATATATATATGTATGTGGTTTATAGTGAAATCTTAAAAAAATACTTATATTTAAGAACGGAGGGAGTAGAAAGGAGAGCTGGAAGAAACAAACAAACTATAAAAATTCCATGACACCGACAACAAAATTGCATGGCTGGAGTTCTACATGATCCAAGTTCCACCACACCGGCCTGTAGGTAGTCGCACTGGAATTAAAACATAAACAAAAATAATAAGGAAAGAAAGGAGAGCAGCAAGAACAAAACAAAATAGAAATAGATTTTATAGAAGAACGGGTGAGACCATGGGAAAGGAAACCTAATTTTGCAAGCCCACAACGCCTGCTCGGTATGGATATGAACGTCAAGCGTCGGGGGGGCACGGGATGGATCTGGCCGGAGGAGGGGAAGGAGAAGGTGGTGGTCGTCGGCTCGTCGCCGTGGTGGGGCTCGCTCGACGGCCAGCACGCCAGCAGCCATGGTGGGGCTCGCTCGACGGGGGAGCGCAACCCAAGTCGTGGTTGGGAGGAAGATCTGGTCGGAGGCCTCCAAATCGCGACGGTGGCTGGCTGTGGAGGGGATGGGAGGTGCGGCCCGATTGGATCTGGTCTCGGAGATAACAGAGAGAGGGATAGTAGTCACGCGTGAAGTAGGCTCAGGTAGGAATAAAGTAGATACGATTTGACTGTATTGCAGCCGTATAGCCGAGTGAAACAGAAAAACAGGACTGCTGCCAGTGGGCCCAGGGTGGGCCAGCCGGCGTGGATCCCTGCGAGAGCGGACGGAAGAGATTCGCGCTGTGAACGGAACGCGAATGAAAAAGCCTTTATCGTCACCGACGCCGCCAGGGCCCTCGTCCACGACACCTTCTACGACCCAAGGCCGGAGCCGGATCAGGGCGGGCCACTCCAGGGGGCCCGTCGCAAGCTCTTGTACCTCTTCGACGTCGTCCACGCCAATGCCGGGAACCACTTCAGCATCTATGCCGCGGCACTCGGTCCCGATACCCTCCCCGGCGGCGAAGGCGCGTACAATCTCTGGTTCGGCGACCACCTCCACGCCGACGCCCAGGCAAGGGAGGCGCTACAGAGGCTGGACGTCGCCGTCGAGAGGAGCCTTGCGGCTGACCTCGCCGTCCGTCTCTGCGGGATCATGCCCGCGTCGCGTGTGCGACCCGGGGCCGGGCCGCTCATGCCGACGGCGGCGCTGAGGCTGCAGCACACTAGTAGAAAACAGGGCTATGGTTCCGGGCTAATATTCACATTAGTCCCGGTTCAATCACTGTGAGCATTTATCCCGGTTCGTGCGGCTAACACTACTAGGAAAAGGCCTACTAATGGCGCACCTAATTTGGCCATTAATGGCGCATTAGTGGTGCGCTATTAGTGCCACGCCATTAGTATATTTTACTAATGGCGCACCACTGGTGCGCCATTAGTATCTAGTGTACTAATGGCGCACCACTGGATGCGCCATTAGTATATACAACAGTGCGCCATTAGTATGCCTCCCAGGGGACCATGTATACCCAGGTGCTTTGGCATACTAATGGCGCACAACGTCAAGATGCGCCATTAGTAACTTCGGCATACTAATGGCGCACTGTTTAATGATGCGCCATTAGTATCCTTTGGCATACTAATGGCGCACTGTGATGTGATGCGCCATTAGTATGAATATTAGGTTTTTTTATTTTTTTATTTTCTATTTTTTGCACAGGTTATAAAATGTATAATTGGACAAAATATAGACAGCACACAACAACAACAGATTCATCGAATACAATAGAAGATTAGTCTCTGAATACAATTCATCATATTAGTCTCTGAATACAATTCATCATATTAGTCTCCAAATTGAAAAGACCGAACAAAGATAGAACATTATACTACAAGTCTCGAGACCGCGAGTAGCGAGTTTGTCTTCACATTACAAGTCGATATCGATCATCTAAACTACCATCACATAGAAGAGAGCTGCGGTCAACACGATGAGCATCATCACGATGAAACTCGCCTTCATCCGGTTCCTCCAACGCCCTCCCTCTCCCGCTAGATAGCGGGCGATCTAGATTCGCCTCGCCCTAGTGGTGTACCCTTTGTAACTGTTACCGCTGAATCGGTGAACCTGTCTCCGACACTCCTCCCGACCGTCGAGACTCCGAACCTTACCTTGTACACGACATACGACGGCATCGCTATGCACTAGCCAAACGTAAACGTTAGTACCAATTCACAGACAATACATAAGCAATATATAAGTATGCAAATGTAACGATCGGAAGAGAAAAGCAAGACATTAATAGCATCGATTACATCTAAGTTGAACGACTCTCAAACCAAAGAGACATACTACAAGTTCATTAAAGTTTAATTACAACATGAGCCAATCGATGTTTCGAACTAGACACAAGATCACCGCTTTCGACTCGACTCAAGGGACCGGAGCGTGGATGAAGCCGCCGCTCATCATGGGAGTCATGAAAGAACGGGCGTTGTCAGCCTGCATTTGTAGCATTGTGTCGATGTCACCGTTGGACGGTTGATTTCGAGGTAGAACTGCCCCGAGGTACGGCGACATCTTGATGGATGATTTCCGCAAACTCCGACTAGATGCGAAAGAATTTTGTCCGATGTCCGCGCCCTGGATTGCCAACACGCCACGGCCCAATCTTTGAGTTTACTCGGCAGCAGGTTGATGATGGTCCCGCACGATCGCCCGCATGTGATGGATGGCGAGTAGGCACCCTTCGACCGCCAAGCGGCTGCTTGACGCAGCGTAACGTCAGATTGTGGGAGAACACGTGCTTGCCGTGATTTACGAATAGGCCTGGTGAAGGTGCCTCCAGATTGGGCGAGCTGGGAGAACATCATCAAGAACCTTCTTGACATTTGTGTAGTCTACGTTCGACTGACGGTCGGGGTCGAAATACGTGGCCATGGAATATTTGGGGCTTAGGAGGATGAGCGTGCAATGTGTGTCACTGCAGAAAACACGGAATGTTAAAAGAAAACGATCAAATCTAAGAATTCATATGTTACGGGCCGGTTGAGGGGAGGACTTACTCGGGAAAGTAAGGCACGAGGAAGTTATCCTTATCTTGGTTTGCCAGAATGACGCCTTCGAGGTAAGAACTCGCGACTTGCCGGTCCCCAGCGCTGCCCAAGATCTTGGCACGCATGTAGAAGGGGTCGACTATCACGATGTCCGGGTCTTGTCGCTAATGATCCGTGATCTCCATACTCAGCGAAAATAGCCGAACGAAGGTGTAGTGCAGCGGATGAAGGTTCAACATAGCGTGGATGTCATCAAACCGCAGGACGATCGTACGCCCGATGGAGTTATCCACAAAGCCCTTGCCCTCTGGCACCTTGGCCACGAAAACCGGTATGCCACATCCTTCTCTCGAGACGCCGCTTCTCCAAAGAAAGAACACTGTCATGCGACTCTCAGATAGCACCGGTTGCAGCATTGAGCATATTTGTCGGTAGCATCGCCCTACCCGCCACATGCACCCTCCTCGAGATATCCTCGGTGAAGGTGGCCCGCCCCGAGCACGGATCGCATTTTCGGTGCCGGCTGGCCCGCACCTTGTTAGTCTTTCTTTTGCGTGCCTTCTTCTTCTCCCGTAATGGGACCGAGTTCGCTCACGCACCGCCTTCTTGAGTGTGTTGGGGCTGATATTTTGCACCTCGCCTATCCGAGGCTCGGTGAAGTCGGCAGCTAGAGGCATCTCCCGAGAGCTGAACGGCAGACGACGCTGTTGTAACTTGGCTTCTCCGCGGTACCAGCTAGATCGCGCACGCCTTTTGTTGGGTTGGGTTCTTGAGAAGGAGGCCCCATGAAGTCGCCACCGCATCCATGATCGGCAAAGTATCGATCGACGCTGGCAAATGTATCGTCGTCGTTGTCGTTCGATCCTGTGCCATATGCATGTTTGGATCCATGGCATAGGGATGTCCGCACCGCTATGCGGCGGTCTTGCCATGGGGCCGACTTGGCGACGGCATGATCTGGCGGTGTTGTCTTTGGGGTGGTGTCCCCGCCTCAAACGAATCGCTCTTCGCCAAAGCAGGGCCAGCTCGTAGGCGCCGAGGGTCATCACGTCATCATCGCCGGCCCCGACGGGTCGAATTGAGGTAACAACTCGTCGCAGCTCGGCAGCACCAACCAGTTCAACCCTAAACAAGTTGGGTGGCATCCGGGTACCGTGGAACAAGGTTGCCCGGTTGAACGATTTTGCCCTTGGCGACATCGACCAACTCATTGTTCACGGCGCGGAGAGTGCACGGAACGTCGGCGGCGCCGCGAAACATGTAGGGCGCCGGGGATGCCCACCAAAGGCAAGGAGATGAAGTCCTCGATCGAGAGGCTTAATTAGTTACCGTGATGATGGCGCCGAGCTCGGCTATCGTCGAGGCACCGCCAACGGCGGGCGGCAGTTGACGGAGGGCCGCTTGCTGCAGAGGTGCCGCCGGCGACACCCGGTGCATTAAGCTCCGTGCGGCGCCGGAGACACCAATGCCGCCCCGCCGGAGACACCAATGGCCCGCCATCGCATTCGCGAAGTTGCTGGCCGTGAAGCTAGGAATCGGGCGGCCCTGTTGGCCGCCCGCAATCCACGACTCAACCCCGGATCAAGGTAGGCACAATGGCGGTGATCGCCGCCCGAGTTGTTGTTGCACTTGCTCTTGGACAATCTCCGAATCCGCGCCACCTGTGCCTTGAGTTCTTGAACCTCGCGCTGGCTTTCCGAGCTGGTCTTTTTCTCCTTCCGCACACCAGCGGTATAGTATGACCCCATTTTGTGGACAAGCCTTTGCCGCCACACGACCAGCCGACGCCGGCCATCGAGCTTATCCTTGTTCTTCATTACATTCAACGCCCTATTTAGAGTGGTGTCCCAAGGGTTGTCTTAGTCGACCCCCCGCCATCGCTTTCAATATCATGGAAGGAATGTGAACCATTTAGAAATTTGGCTTCATTAATTAGAATGCAACCATATGGAGCTAATTACCCTGGGTGGTATTCTTACTGTAACAACCTCAAGCGCCCTGGTCTTCGGATCTGTGGTAAGCTCCTTTGTTTTCGGGTCCTTCTTGTACCGGCCCCGACAAAGTTCCTGGTCTGCTTGTCACCGATTTATCAAGAGGGCGGTAGGCCTTGCTCGGCACGCCCGCGCCCTCCTTGTCCCATATAGGCTCCGCCACTCAGAACCGCCGGACCGAGTGTGTGTTCCCTAAGTTCAGCTCCCGCATTTCTTTCCCCCATCGACTTGATTGGGAGTTTGCGGTGCTCGAGCAATTGATCTTGAAGTCGCTAGTAGTCATCTTCGTGATCAAGGATTTTTCTCCTTGATCTTCTCATAACTCTCACCTTTCTTGATCATTCTCTTCACATTGCTTTTCCAAGTAGATGTGGCCTTTCTCATCTTCGTGAGGGCAGCATTGTTCACTTTATTCCCTTTGAGGCTTGTGTTTTCAAAAGCAGCGGGAACTTGTATCGCTCGTGCAGGTTCGTGAAGAGGAGGTTGCGCAAATTCCTCGGTCAGATGCCTCGTGTTCTCGGTGTTGATCGAGACGGTGCTCGGAGAATGCACCCGAGCTGAAGCGAGTACCCTTGACTATTCATTCGGCGCCGTTGGATTCCCGCCGAGTCCACTTCAAGAACTTCCTCCTTGAGGGTGCGGAGCACGGTCGGGCGCCGTCCTTCCGCTGCCTCTTCGCTGGCTGCCATCTGCGCGCGCCGCCATCATCATGGTGGCATCTCGGCGGCACCATAAATGGTGGCATCATGGGGTCATCCTCGGCGGTACCATCGCTGGTCTCGTGGATCGGTGGGAAGGCGGCGCCCTCATACAAGTGAGGTTGTTCCTCCATCTCCGGGACAGCTCCTGAATGCCTTGCCGCCTCAACCCCCGCCTCATCGCTAGGGCCATGTTTCTCTCTAAATAGAAACAAAGTTTGGTCAAAAGTTGGTTATTGTCAAGGAACAAGATCATGGTCTCATCATTTAGGGTTTGTCGACACCGAGGCATCCTAAAATCTAAGCTTTTATCATTGAGGGTTTTTCGATGCCGAGGCACCCTAAAAGCCTAAGCTTTCATCATTTCGGTTTTTATCGACACCGAGGCACCCTAAAAGCTATGCATTAGTCACAAGTACGCCGGGCACTTGATCCTACTTAATTAACTACTAAGATACCCTGCCCATGCATTAGTCACAAGTATTTATATGTCCTATTTTAGCAAAGTCATGCTAAAATTCACGGAAAATTTCAGCATGACCTTTGCTGAAAATAGGACATATGGAGTATTCGAATTTGCCGGAAATGAAGTTAATCGACATTCCGCAAACTCAAGGGCCTCTCGGGTACCTGCAAAATCATTATCCTGTGGACATGGATGCAATGTCACATGTCACATGGATCCCACACCCATGTGAGCTGGTGAAGCTTCATGTGTATTTCACTAAAACCAGCCTGACTAAAGAGCTTTATGTAGAAAACAAATCACTCCACCAGCTCACACATGATCCATCAGAGACATTCACCCAAGATTTGACGGCTGTCATTGATTTTTTTCTATGTTTGCACACAAAGTGGTGCTTCTATTGTAGTCTCCCCAGTACAGTTCATGTCCAATCTACCATACATTTGCTGCCAACTTGATCATCCCTCTAAGCAATTACTCAAAATTGATCAAAGTTTATGCATTAGAGAATATCAGTCATTGATATATGGGTCCACATATGTTATGAAACAAACACTAAAACAAATTGCATGCGTGATGTCATTGATGATGACCAAGCCCAATTATCCGTGTGCTTTGTCCAACTATAAGCACAAAGGAGTGCAGCAAAATAAGTACATAATTCTTTTGTTAATTCACAACTTTGTACACATACTCTGCATAGACAAAGTGCCTTCTTTTCATATATAATAACATGCATGGTGACGAGGAAACACTGAACCCTACATCAGAAACAGCCTAGTAATCTATTGGCAAAGCAAGAATCATACAAGAAGGCAGGAAGGAGCAGTAATCTATTGGCAAAGCAGTAATCATATTTTAATCATATTCATATATTTTAATCAAGTCCAGCGGGAGGAATCTCAAAATTATATTAAAGAGTTGTAAAAGACCGGAGACTACATTGAGACTCATTTTGTATATCATAGTTTGAAATGGCCAGGAGGAAATCTGATCGACAAATGTTGAAGAAAATGGCGAAAGAACAGTTTGCTTTGTGCTCACCACGCAGGGGAGGAGGCGACGAGGTCCGGGTGGTGGTGGTGCTCCGGCGACACCTACATTGTACCCATGGGCATTCAACAATTTTGCATAAGAGAGCATGTCTTAGGCTCAACCACTTGTTCAGGTTTATGAAATTTTTTAACCAATTTAACCAATTTAAGCATATGAATTGCCACCAGGACATGTTTTGCATAAGAGGACAAGACTATTTCTTATTACTCAGTTAAGTAAACAATGAGATACCTGATGCATATAAGTAGATATTGTTAACAAACTATGAAAAGTAGTTCAAGTACGGAACATTAAGATACCAATGTCATTTATAAGGACTTGAACCATAATACCCCCAAAAAACCTAAGATCTCTAAGAGGATGATTAATAATAAAATTTAGAAGGAAAACAATAAATGAAGCATGATTGCGTGAGAATCATACAAGCTGCAAATACTCAACAATTATTTAGAATCTTCCGTGTGCTTATTCCTTATGTTACCATTCACACTTTGCTTACTTAATCGAGACTTTAGCCATAGTCGAACTCAAAACTAACCAACTAATATGGTTAGAAAGAAACAACAGATCCTACATGATTATGTTTCAAAAAAAGAAAATAGCTGCTCCTCAAGAACTTCATGCATATTCCGCTTCTTAACTGCCCGGTGAAATGAATCACGGAAGTTTTTTGGCTAGGCTTCAAGCTCTTATTACTGTATTAGTTGATAATGATCAACTGCTTTGTCAAAACAGGTGCATCGCTTATAACTTCTTATATGCACAAAAGGATCTTGTTCGACAAAGTAAAAAGGAAAACTAGAAAAGAAAGGCTATTGTGCTAAAACTAGACTTAAACAAGGCCTTTGATACAGTTTCTTGGGATGCTCTGCTTGCTATTATGGAAGCTAGAAGTTTCGATGGTAAATGGATTATGTGGACCGACTCCTTCTTACAACCGCTAAAACTTTTATTCGTTGAATGGAATCTGGGCAAGTGGATAAACCGCTATTCTCTCACCCCTTTGTTCATTATTGTGGTTGATGTGCCGCAGCAAGTCATTAAAAATTTGCAGCCAATGGAGCTCTTCGACACCCGCTATCGAAGAAGCTGCCTCCATTGTTACAAAGATGCGCATTTACGCCCGATTGTTTTGTAGGGTGATGTTCATCGTGCTAAACTTCTTAAGGAAATTCTTGATGCCTTGGCCGACACGACCGACTTAAGATCAACTTCTAAATCCCTTTTCTCCCCATCAACCTTGACGATCTGGAGACTACAAATATTTCTAGAGTGTTGGGCTGCCCGATCAAATCTTTTCCTCAAAACTACCTCCGCTGCCCTTGTCCGACTCCAAGTTGCCAAGAGAGGCTTTTTCGCCATTCTTCCGATGCAAAATGTTTTACCGGTTCTCCTTGGTTTCCAACGAAGGGTGGTCACCTCTCTTACTAAATAGGTTATGTGGGTTATCCTCGCTTATCTTATGCCTTGCATCAAATAACCACGATGGGTAGTTGATGAGATCAACATACTGGAGATTGTTTCTTCAAAAGGGAAAGATAAAGCTAATGGAGGTTATTTGGACAACTGGCCCTTAGAATGAATCACTATGTTATTCATGCTTTAAAGGTTCGCGATGGGGCGAGGAAGAAAGAGAGACGCACTGGATGGGATGGATCTCGCAGACGGCACAGGCGCCGGGCGGCGAGGGAGCAAACCCTAGCTAGCCGGGAGCAGAGGAAGCAGAGGAGGAGGTGGACGGGCGGCGCTGGTGTCGGGCGGCCGAGGGCGGCGGGCGACGGTGGTGTCGGGCGGCGCTGGCGACGGTGGTGGACGGGCGCGCTGGTGTCGAGGCGGCCGAGGGCGGCTGGTGACGGTGGTGTCGGGCGGGCTGGCGACGGTGGGTGGACGGGCGGCGCTGGTGTCGGGCGGCCGAGGGCGGCGGGCGACGGTGGTGTCGGGCGGCGCTTAGCGACGGTGGTGTGGACGGGCGGCGCTGGTGTCGGGCGGCAAGGCCGAGGGCGGCGGGCGACGGTGGTGTCGGGCGGCGCCGGCGACGGTGGGTGGACGGGCGGCGCTGGTGTCGGGCGGCGCCGAGGGCGGGCGGGGCAGGCAGGTCGGGCGGCGGCGGGCGACGTGGTGTGGACGGGCGGCGCTGGTGTCGGGCGGGCCGAGGGCGGCGGGCGGCAAGGCGGGAGAGGAGAGGGAAGGGATCATGGGCGAGGGCGAGGAGAGAGAGGGATTGATACGAAGTAGTAGGCGACATTAATACTAATGGCGCACCACCCCTCGGGCGCCATAAGTACATACATGCTAATGGCGCACCTCACCCAAAGCGCCATTAGTATTTTTTTTACTCGCCGAGCCAACAGGTTATCTACCACCGACCTGATACACATCAAGTCTTCTACTAGCTCGACCGGTCAGCAGCTAGTTCTCACACCGGAGGTCCTGGTTCGATTCCTGTGCTCCACGATTTTTTATGCATTTAAAATGCTGTTTGATACTTATTTGTGTTTAAATATGTTCAAACTTGTTTAAATCATAACAGTAATATTTTCTTTATAAGACAGTAATAATTTTTTAAAAATATCATCAAACAAGAATGCATGCCGGTGGAGCGGGAGGGTGCGGGGGTCGCGGCGGCGGTTGAGTAGGGAGGGTGCGGGGGTCGGCGGGCGGTTGAGTAGGGGAATCGAGGGTGCGGGCGGTCGGCGGCGGCGGCCGTGGACCGGATCTGGCGAGGTGGGATAGCAATCGAGATGGAGGGGATCGAGATCGAGTGTCCATGAAATTAAAAATATTCATGATAGTTCAAAAGTGCCCGTGGAGCGGGAGGTGCGGGGTGCGGGGGTCGGCGGCGGCGGTTGAGTAGGGGAGGGGTGCGGGGGGTCGGCGGCGGCGGTTGAGTAGGGGAATCGAGGGTGCGGGCGGTCGGCGGCGGCGGTTGAGTAGGGGAATCGAGGGTGCGGGCGGTCGGCGGCGGTGGCCGGTGGACCGGATCTGGCGAGGTGGGATAGCGATCGAGATGGAGGGGGATCGAGATCGAGTGTCCATGAAATTAAAAAATATTCATGATAGTTCAAAAAGTGCCCATGAAATACAATCGAGAAATGAAGTCTACGATTTAAATACAATCGATCTTAGCTAGCTATCTCTTCACAATCTTCTCGCCCTTCTTTTTCGCAAATGGAATTCTTCTATGAAACGGACGCCTTTAGGTAGGGTGGTCCCGCTTCTTCTTGTGGTGTATGCTGCTACTTCATCATCGTCGCCATGTTCGGTCCTCGGTCGCCAGATTTGTCAAGTCTTGCTCATTGGCTACTCCATCCATTCCGATGATCTTCCTTTGCCTCTCCTCACGACAACACGACTGGGCTTTATGGTCGGTAATGAAGAAGCATTGGTCCACTTGGGAAGCCAGCATCTATGGCTCATTTTTCGCGGTGACGCTCATGGTCTTGATTTGGCTTCGTATAACCATGGTGGTGAAATACGGTCTTCTTTATGACGTTCTTGGCCCATCCGACACGGAACATCGACCTTCTCTCCAACAGTAGCTCAGCTCCCTGATCTCCTCGATCCTTCCGTAGTATCTGTCCTTGTCGTTACCGTGTAGGATTCCATCGCTACCCGGAGTTCGATAACCATCGCTCTTCATGTCCTTGGCCTCGTGTAGAATGTGTAGTCATGATATCGTGACGCCTCATAGGTCATCAGGTTGTGCTCGCACCCGTGACAAGGCGAATATGAGTTGTTCTACCGCTGAAGAATCCTCATGTAAAGGGTACGACGAAGCTTCGCTTGAACCAACGCGTGAAACATGAGTTGTGCTCTTTGAGTATATCTCCGTCCGCCCTCTATTGGCCTCGGTCATTGTACGCCTTCTTAATAAAGGTTTTGTGCTCTACCACCCAAGGATCGACCACGCCTATGTGTTGTAGCGCGACTAGGTTTGCTCTTTCAAAGTCGGCGAAGTCGACTCAAGTCAACATGCATTTCAAGGGCGACCTCACGGTAACCCCATCCAGCGAGCCTGCCGAGGTGCTCGCTGACGGCAGACCAACGGGTTCTCGATGCCTAGATAATTCGTGCAGTAGGAGATGCACTCTTCGGTCGAAAGCCCCGCTATGCTTCCTTCGACGTGACATGTTGCGAACGATCCTTTGATGACACCATTCATCCTTTCGAACGGCATCATGCTGTGCAGGAACGCCGCCCGAGTTGATGATATCCTCCACTATATGGACCAGCAGATGCACCATAACGTCAAGAATGCGGGCGGAAGTACATCTCAAGCTCGCATAGTATCACCACGATCTCTTCCTCGTAGCCTTCGAGTTGCCTCACGCCAATCGACTTCCGAGAGATGACGTCAAGAAGTTGCATAGGCCAAATAGCATTTCACGGACGTGCGTGTCCATGATCCCACGGATTGCAACCGGAAGTATTCTGCGCTCATCAAGACGTGATACCGTGGAGACTTCATCCCGCTGAACTTCGCTTCACTGGGTCTAGGTATCCGCTTATCTTCCCAGCAGAATCAGAAGGAAGTTTTACTCCTAGGAGGCAGGTGAAAACTGCTCGATCTCCTCCCGACTTAGAGTGAAGCACGCGGAGGGTAGTCATTTCCGGTCTTCTTGGCCTTTTGCCTTTGGCGACGACTTCTTCGTGTCCCGCTTCGCCTCATCATCATCATCATCATCATCATCATCATCATCATCATTAGCGTGAAGCTCCTGCCGATGCCCATTGATTTCAAGTCTGCCCTTGCTTTCGCCCATCTTTGGTCCTCTCTCGCATGTTGAGTAGGGTACCAAGCAGACTCTCTCAGAACGCCCGGATTCGCTATGCGCTGTGTGTCCGCCAGCTTATTCATTGTCTTTGCCATGTCATGTGCTTGCGTGTTGCTTTGCCATGTCATCATCTGCATTTTATCATGTCATCATGTGCATTTCATTTTGCATACGTGTTCGCCTCATGCATCCGAGCATTTTCCCGTTGTCCGCTTTTGCAATCCGCACTCCTATGTCTCCTGGCGCCCTTTTGCCTCTTTTTCGTAAGCGGGTGTTAAACGGTCTCGAATGGACCGAGGTTTGTCAAGCGGCCTTGGTATAGCACCGGTAGACCGCCTGTCAAGGTTCGTGCCATTTTGAGGTCGTTTGGTACTCCAACGGTTAACCGGGTAACCGCAAAATCCTCTTTTGTTTGCAGCCCAACACCCCTTTCAAAGTGGCCCAAAACCCAGCAAACTCCCCTCCATGCTATTGGTCGTTCGATCACGATCGCGTGGCCGAAAACCGCACCTCATTTGGACTCTCCTAGCTCCCTCTACCTATATATATGTGCCTCCCGTCCAAATTCATGGATGAAAATCCCTCCAAACCCTAGCCCAGCTCTCTCTCACACACGGACATGTCCAGCCCACGGACATGTCCAGCCGCCACCTCACCTCGCCAATGGGCGCTGCCACCTCAGCATCGCCGCCTCCTCCACTCCCAAAGACGCCACGTGGCCCCGACCTCCTCCTCCGCGGCCGCATGCCCGCTGGCCCAGGCTGCCCGCCCAGTCAGCCAGGCAGCCCGAGCCTCCCGTGCCCGCCGCCGCCCTCCTGCCTGGCCGCCGCCCGGCCTCCCGCCGCCTTCTCCTCCGGGCGGCCGCCTCCTGCGCCGCCAGTGGCGCGCCTCCGCCTGGCTGGGCTGGGCCGGGCCTGCTCGCCGGGAGCCGCCTCGCCCGGCCTCACAAGGCCTCCTGCCACCGGCCACCGCCGGATCTGGCCGGATCCGGTCCGGGGTCACCTCGTCGGCGCCTCTCCCCGCCTCTCGCGGCCATCTCCGGCGAGGTCCCGGCCATCCTCGATCTCCCCGCCGCCCGTTGACTTTTTCCCGAGGTCTAAATTTCACCAAGTCCCCAAATTTGTTGCATATTTTGTTGCATTTTCATCGCATCATAACTCTGCATCCGTAGCTCCGTTTCGTGCGTGTAATATGTAAAAATGTTCGCCTCGATGAGTAGATCATTTCATCTCATTGCATCATTTTCATTTGAGCTCATCTTGATGCCCTAAATGCTGTTGGAAGAGTGCTATGTGATGTTAGTTTCTGTTTCTTAACAGAACATGCACTTTTGTCATTTTTGCCATGATTGATGTGTGCACCCTATGGATTTGAGTCCTACATGTGTTTTGTAATATGCCATGCCATCTTTCCAGGGGTGTATGCCATGTATTTTTGTGATCAATGTGGTGACTAGCACAAGCATGCAAACTAGGCTTCCTGATATTGCTGATTTCAGCCCTGTTTTGCTGATATTTTTATGCCATGTTAACTTGATGCTACAGAGAGATCCATGCATATTTTGAGATACTTCAGTAAGGATGTTTAGTTAAACATGTCTTTCTCTATCCATCCATGCCCTTGTTTGCAATTATGGAGTAGTCTAGCTTGAGTGAATCGAGCTCTACTTTTGCTATCAAATGTTTCCTGGCAGATTGTTTACATGTTATTCAATTTTGCCAAGGTTGTTGTAGTTGATCCTTGCATGCTATGATGTTGTTCTTGCCATGTATAGCTTCTATGCCATGTCTTCTTGATGTATGTATGCTTAGTATATCATGTATTGCTCTGTGATGAGCGATTCAAGCTCACCAACATGCCTACTTATTGTTGTTCCTGCCATGTTCAAATCTGTAATATAACTTGCCATGTTTACATGGGTGCCATCATATTTTCTGATCCTTTTTGGCTTATGGTCAGTAAGGGACTTTTGTTCTATGCTTGGAGCATATTCATGACATGCCTTTTTTTGCCATGATAAGTTCCTGTAACATGCTGTTTGATAGCTCTAAACATTGCAACCTGATGTTATTTTCTGCTAAAGTCTGAAACTGTTATTATTTGCAATCTTGCCATGTCATTTTGAGCATGTTCTAGTTGTTTCTGGAGATAGCTCAGTGTTCATGTTTTGTAATGCTTTACCTGTACATCATGCCCATGCCTTTTGTTTTCATATTGAGGTCCTGTAGCATGTTGTTTTGGTGCTTGCAATATGCCTAGTTGCTGTTTTGGACAGATTGTTATGTCTTGTTTCATGTGTATGTGTTGAACCGTTGCTCCGTTTTGAGTGTGCTCTATATGAAACTTGCTTGATTTTGCATGTAGCTTCATATTATCATGTTGCATCCTTGTTTTGAGGTGTTTGCTTGATGTTTGTATGCATTTTGCATCAATGCCATGCTTAACTTGTTTTGCTCATATCTTCTAGGCCGAGTCTCAATTTAATGAACTTTATATGTAACTTGACTAGATTTTCGTGTAGATCATCGTGGTGCATCTTAACTTGCTGTTTAACAACTTGAACATAAGGTTTATTCAGATCTGGACCAATTTCGAAATTTGCATATGAGGACTTACCGGAATTGTTATATGTTGTCCCCGGCCTCATTTAACTTGTTTTGATGTGTTGCTCTTGTTTGCATCATCTCTTGCCATGAGTAGCTTCATGTAGTCTTGTCATGCATCATGCCCGTTTGTGCATCATGCCTTGCTCATGTGTGGTGTGTTTACCATGTTGTGTGCTTCTTCTTGTTAGTTCCTGCTTCGCTGCGATCGTGAGGATTCGCTCGCTCACGCTTGGTTCGGCTTCATCCGCTCGCCTTCTTCATGGACTCGTTCTTCTTCCTAGCTGGATTTCGGCAAGATGACCGCTACCCTGGATCTCACTACTATCATTGCTATGCTAGTTGCTTCGTTCTATCGCTATGCTGCGCTACCTATTACCTGTTTATCAAGCCATCCCAAATTGCCATGTCAGCCTCTAACCTTTTGCCCCCTTCCTAGCAAACCGTTGTTTAGCTATGTTACCGCTTTGCTCAGCCCCTCTTATAGCGTTGTTAGTTGCAGGTGAAGATGAAGTTTGTTCCTTGTTGGAACATGGAGATGTTGTTCCTTGTTGGAGCATGTCTACTTGTTGGGATATCACAATATATCTTATTTAATTAATGCATCTATATACTTGGTAAAGGGTGGAAGGCTCGGCCTTATGCCTGGTGTTTTGTTCCACTCTTGCCGCCCTAGTTTCCGCCATATCGGTATTATGTTCCCGGATTTTGCGTCCCTAACGCGTCGGGTGATTTATGGGACCCCTTGACAGTTCGCTTTGAATAAGACTTTTCCGCAAGGCCCAACATTGGTTTTATCATTTGCCTCACCACCACCTACTTTTCCCTTGGGAGTCGCTCTCTCGAGGGTCATCTTTATTTAGCCCCCGGCCGCTGCTTTCTAAGTGCTGGTTCGAACCGAGCCGCTCAAGGGGCCACCTTGGGGCAACTTGAGGATTGGTTTTACTCGTAGCCTGTCTCATCCGGTGTTGCCTCGAGAACGAGATATGTGCAGCTCCTATCGGGATTGTCGGCGATCGGGCGGTCTTGCTGGTCTTGTTTTATTGCTGTCGAAATGTCTTGTAGCCGGATTCCTAGACTCGACCGGTCTTCCCGGGAGAAGGAATATCCTTCGTTGATCGCGAGAGCTTATCATGGGCTTGTTGGGACACCCCGCAGGTATAAACTTTCGAGAGCCGTGCCCGCGGTTATGTGGCGATGGGAATTTGTTAATATCCGGTTGTGGTAAACTTGAAGCAAACTCTTCTAAAATACACCGACCGTAAAGCGTGAATCGTGAGTGTCTCTTTTCGGGTTGATCGAGAGGAGAACACGGTTTCGGGTTATGTTTGACGAAGTAGGAGTTCGGATCACTTCTTGATCATTACTAGTTGACGATCGCCTTTGTTTCTCTTCTCGCCTCATTTGCGTATGTTAGCCACCATATATGCTTAGTCGCTGCCGCAACCTCACCACTTTACCCCTTCCTTTCCCTTTAAGCTTTGCTAGTCTTGATACCCATGGTAATGGGATTGCTGAGTCCTCGTGGCTCACAGATTACTACACCACCAGTTGCAGTGTACAGGTTTGCGATGATCATGACGTGAGAGCGATGTTTGCTTGTATTGGAGTTCTTCTTCCGCTTCTTCTTCGATCAGGGATAGGTTCCGTGTCGGCAGCCTGGGCTAGCAGTGGTGGATGTTGTTTGAGTTTCGTTTATGTTTCATCCGTAGTCGGATGTGGATCTTGTATGATGTTGATGTATTCTTGTGGCATTTGTGCCCGATGTATGTATCCCCATCTATTATGTAATGTTGATGTAATGATATCCACCTTGCAAAAGCGCTTCAATATGCGGGTCTATCTTGGTGGGACCGCCGAGTTTCTTTTTGGATAGGGTCGCATATTGGGCGTGACACTCGCACACGCTCTTCGTGATATGCATGACATCAAGGCTGTGAGGCACACGGTGGATCTTCCAAGACGGTAAGTCCCGTAAAATGACCTCGCTTTCCATACCTTCAGAATGCTCTCGCGCTTTCGCTTCTTTCCTGCTCGCGCCTTTTGCTTCTTTCCCAAAGAAGGCAGTCTTTCCAATTTTTCAACAACTTGTCTATTTCTCGCCGCTCCTCGTGACATCGGCGCTGGGTTCGGTTTCACCATCGAACAGATCCTCATGCTTCTCCACGGGTCATCCTCGCGGCCACCTTCGATGTCCCATGAACACGGTTTTCAAGACCCGGATCTCTATCTAGCTGGCGATACGTTGTGTCATCCATGCACCTTACGATCCAGAAATCCGTGGACTACCCGCCCCGCGAGATATCCAGAATCGAGATAGTCGCGGCACCGCCGTGAGCAGTGCGGCTCTCATAGGGAAATATTCTTCTCTGCGGCGCCCCACGATTGGCGGGCGCTTCCACAGCAAGTGTCAAGCTCCTCTTCAGCAGCCCCCAGACATGATTGATGTCGCTCCTGGTTGTTTCGCCCTTCAATTAGCATACTCATGTGAATGTACTTCCTCTTCATGCACAACTGTGGGGAAGGTTGTACATCCACACAAACACAGGCCAGGTGCTATGTGTGCTTCTCCGCTGCCAAACGGATTGACTTCATCGGTGCTCGCGCCAAAGACGATGTTCCTTGATCGCTCCCAAATTCTGAGTCTTCGGTTCAACGCTACACCGCTCGCATCCTTAGGGTGACTCAAAGATCTTGTCTTTTTATCTATCTCCGGATCATTTGCGCCATCTTCGCTTCTTCTCCTCCCTATCCGCTGCGTACAACGCAGGAGCTTTGCTACCTTAGGGTCCGCGAAATACCGCTGCACACGAGGAGTGATCGAAAAGTACCACACCACTTTTCGAGGAGCTTTTCCTCTTCTTGTATCGAGTGACGCCGCACACCGGACATATGGTAGACTCGCGTGCTCGCCTCGATAAATGATGCAATTGTTCATGCACACATGGTATTTCACGGCGGTAAATCGAGAGGACACACGATTTTCTTCGCCTCCAAACTGGTCGGGCACTTGTTCCCTTGGGAAGACGCTCGTGCTGTAATGACATGTTCTCGCCGGCACGCGCCGGTCATTTTGTGTTTTACCTTCATCTCCGAGCCATGAGCGCTACTTTCAGCGGTATCCTCGGCCTGCATCCTTCATACAATGGAGTAACCGCGTCTAACTCAAGTTGATCCATCTTGGCTTTCTCTCGGCGGCAGCTCTGGCGTTATCCGCCTCGCTTGAGAAGCAGCTCTTGAATATGAGGGTCCCGCACCCAGCCCATCGATGGTCCAGCGTCGTCGCTCCGCCGCATCATCATCTTCATGATCATGCCCGCCGCCCGCTCCGCATCTTCCTCATCATCATGTCCTCGCATCTTCTACATGATGACTGTGTACAGCATCACCGCCGTGATCATCTCCGGGATTCTTCGCCTTCTTGCCCGCCCGAGCCGCGGTGGTTGTCTTGCTGCCCTTCCTCATTTCTTGCCCGCCCCCATGGACGACTTCAGTAGTCATCTTCATCACCTTGCCACCGATAGCCATCCATGAAACCACGCAAGAGCAGGTGGTCCCAAGACTTGTTCGAACTGGTCCACAATAAGGCTCTTCACTTGCATCTTCGACACGGACATCTTATCTCCGCCTCGTTCTTTTGAAGCATCTCGCCTTCGGACCTAAAACCTATTTACGATGCCTTCGGTCATCGTGGCGGACCATGGTCGTCATGGGTAGAGCAAAACGATATTTTAGAACCAAACAAAATTTGGCATGACTTTCCTAAAATAGGACCAAAAGAATGCTTAATGCCAAAATTTCGCTAAACGGAAATGAATCAACATTCCGCAAAATATTGGCAACTATCGATTTCAAATACCGTACACCTCCAAACACAAACACATATGCAACACCACAAACATATGCAACACCACTAACATACATAGATCTAGCTAGGCCATAAAAAGTGCATGTGCACATTGTTGTAGGAGAACAACATAAATATAGCTTCCCCTTACTTACCTATTAAAACAAGGTAATTTAACCACTTAATTTGAATGAATCTATGGTGGAAATGAGGTGAAAAGAGGAGGCACCCGAGACAAGGAGGAGGTGGAGAGAATGAAGTGGGGAGAAAGTGAGTGTGGGTAGGAGAGCCTGTCCAAAATATCTTGTTGTTGCTTCACTTACTAATGGCGCACCAGCACTAAATGCGCCATTAGTAATCCAGTTACTAATGGCGCACCTTCCGGCGGTGCGCCATTAGTAGTTGCAAAAAAAATACTAATGGCGATCGATCAGCAGTGCGCCATTACTAGTTTAAACTAGTAATGGCGCACGTTGATCGCGCCATTAGTAGTATTGCAAAAAAGAATAAAAATATAATAAAAAAACAACATTAGTGGCGACTTTCGGACGGGTGCGCCATTAGTATGTTTGGCAGGCGCACTAGTTCAAATTTTTTGATACTAATGGCGCACCTTTGCCTGGTGCGCCATTAGTAGTTTGAACTCTAATGGCGATCAGCAGCTGGTGCGCCATTAGTAGAGATTTAATGGCGCACCAACCGTCTGTGCGCCATTAGTGTCAATCTCATCTATAGCCCTTTTCTAGTAGTGTAAGGCATTAGTCCCGTTCACTCAGTGACTTTAGTCCCGGTTTGTGCCTCAAACCGAACTAAAGGCGATGCCGATAGTCTCGGTTCATGCCTCAAACGGGACAAAGATTAGACCTTTAGTCCCGGTTTGAGGCATGAACCGGTGCTATTGGTTGAGATTTTAGTCCCGGTTCGTGCTACTTAACCGTACTAAAGGTCCCATTTTCAAACTCTACCCCCGATCGCTTTTCAGTTTTAAAAAATAAAAGAAAATGATGGAAATGTAAAAAATAAAAGAAAATAAGTTTTCCATGTGATATGTGGTCTAGTTATTGGGAAAATTTGCAAATATGAATTTCGACTTTATTTGCAAAATCTCTCTGAAATTTGTAATATGGGCATAACTTTTGCATACTAACTCGGATGAAAAAGTTTTATATGAAAAATCATCTACTTGAAAAGTTACGGGCTTTTAAGATCCGAGAGGCAAAAAATTCAGAAAAATTCAAACTGTGGTCTAACTATGGTCAAACAATGGTTAAACTAATTATTCGAGAATATTCGTGTTACTAAATAATTTGTTCAGTTATTTTGAATTTTGGTCAAATCTGGTCAAACTGTGGTGAAACTATGGTCAAACTGTGGTCAAACTATGGTCAAACTAATTATTCTAGAATATTAGTGTTACTAAATAATTTGTTCAGTTATTTTGAATTTTGGTCAAATCTGGTCAAACTATGGTCAAACCAATTATTCAAAATAACTATTGTTTTCTAAATAATTATTGTTTTTTAAAACAATAGTTTGAAACTCAAACAGTGAAATGTGTCACTTCATGCTCAAGAAAAATTCCTGAGGGTTAATAGGATTGACATCTTACTATTGTCAGGAAAACAACAAGTGCAGACTTGGAAACGAGGGAGAATAGAACCCGGAAGTTAAGCGTGCTCAGGCTGGGGGAGTGGGAGGATGGGTGACCGTTCAGGAAGTTAGATGATTTGAAATGATGAGGGTGATTAGAGATTAGAGGATAAATTGAGCAGTGATGAGGGGTGCTGATTAGAGATTAGAGGTTAAAATAATTCAGAAATTTGAAAATAAGAAAAATTTCAAAAAAAAAAAATCATAAAATTTCTTTTAGTCCCGGTTGATGTTACCAACCGGGACTAAAGGTGAAGCTGCACGTGGCCGCGGCCTTTAGTCCCGGTTCTAGATGCTCGACATGCAAGACACCTTGCTGCAGGTGGAGCAGGCCGTGCTCAACATCACCGGCGGCCAGGACGATCCTCCTCCGCCTCCATGATCGACTCACCAGGCGCGATGCGGGCTCGTCGCTTCCGTCGACACGAGGACGCAACTCCAGTAGGTAGATCAACACCAACTCCAGTAGTAAGTGTCTCGGTTCTCTTGTTCGTCCCCTGCAGGTTCTGTTGGATCCACGTAACCTGCGCGTTCTTTGATTCCGATCGAGACTATAGCTACCTTCGATTCGTTCGTTCAGCGTACGAACGCTGTTTTGTCTATCTGATGAGTTTCTTCAGAGATGTTAGACGCATGCATATGTGCAAACCGCTTGGTAATGGAATAGAATAGCACTACTTGGCTATGTTTTAGGAAGTTAATTTTGCAAGCTCTGTTTCATTTCCAGCCGATGCGATTGCAATGTGTGCTGCTTGCTGTGTTGTGTGTTCAGTTAGTTGCGGATCGTCTTGGGATCTTGTCTACGGTAATCTTAAGCACATAGTCATTGCTCTACATGTTGTTGTTTCTTTTGCATGCTTCCTCTGGCAGATGGTTCAACTGCCCAAATTGGATTCATTGTTGATGAATTCAAGGTGTACTTGGCAATGTTTGGGGAAGTTAATTTTGCAGGCTCTGTTTCGTTCCCCCTAGCTAATTTCTTGCTTGCTGCAGTGTTGTGTTTTCAGTTGGTTCTGGTGATATCTTTTGTCGATCGTCTTGGGATCTTGTCTACTGTAATCTTCAGCACATAGCCATTGCTTTATATGTTGTTTCTGTTGCATGCTTCCACTGGCGCATTTTGATGAATTCAAGGCGTACACGCACTATAGCAGCTATTTTGGGAACTTCTGATCTTTTTGTTGTTGCTGAAGAATTAAATCTGCAAATGACTACTTGCATGCTCAGTCAAATGCTGCTTTGAGTTTTGGGTGTCAACTAGGCTATACTGCCTACATATTATGCTTTATATGCTTGAAGTATTATGTGATCCAATGGAAAATTTAACCGGGACATATACAGTTTTGGTCATCTTAGGCTTAGTTTTTGCATAATTGTACTCTAATATACATAGAATTTCTTTGTTTCCAATGTGGAATGATAGTCGTGAATGTAGCTAAGTTTATAGCCAGCATGCTTCTTAGAAGTGCTCCATTGGCAAGCCTTTCAGTTTTGAACAGGGGGGAATATATGTAGGTTAGGAAGTAGGCTTTTTTGGATGGATTTTGGTGTCTGCATGAAACTCTACTTTTGTGGACTACTATGTTGTACTGGTTATTTTTCTTCACTCGCATAGTGTTACACTGAATTTTCATCTACATTGTCAGTTGGAAACTTGAGATCATAGAATTCCTTGGTGTTTTTCCCCCCTTCTTCAATTCCAAATTGCACACTTCATTTTTTTTAAAGGAATGTTCCAGACATCACATTCTAGATTTGACCTTCAAGATTTCAGATTACACAATATTTCATTTTTTTTAAAAGGAATCAGAGATCACATGTTTCTTTACCAATCAAACAAGTATAGATACTTCCTTTTTTTTTAGAATCAATAGATACTTCCATCTAAAACATACATATCTAGTATTTCGATTAAAAGAACATGATGCACATTGACATCCTGTGACATTTATCCTCTCAATACAAAATCTGTCTGCATCTACAATTTGATCACTACACTATTGGCTTGTAGTTCTTGCACCCTTCATTGATCTAATACAGCATAATCTCTTTCTTATAGTCAGACCTTCTGAATCCTGTGTAAAAGTGAGTTTTCCTGTGAGAGAAAAACAAAAACAAGAAAGGGTTTATGATATTTGCAGGTAGACGCATGCATGTGCAAACCTGTGATTCTAGCTGGCTTGGTCATGTTCAGTAGTCAGTACGATGATGAACTCTGCAGAGTGCATAAGTAATGGAGTTACTACTTGCCTCTGCTTTCAGAAGTTAATTTTGCAGGCTCTGTTTCGTTTCCAGCCGATGCAATTGCAATGTGGTTGCCCGTAATTTCTTGCTTCTTGTCTTCAATTAGTTGTGGTATCTTTCGTTGCCCTGGGATCTTGTCTACTGTAGTCTTGAGCACATAGTCTATGCTCTATATGTTGTTGTCTCCCTTGCATGATGGATGGATCAACTGCCCAAATTGGATTGATTGGTTGATGAATTCAAGGTGTACTAAGCAGCTATCTTGGGAACTTCCGTTTTTTTTTTGTCATTGAAGAATTAAAACTGCAGATGATTACTTGCATGCTCAGTCAAATGTAGCTTGAGTTTTGGGTGTCAACTAGCCTACTGCCTACATACCATAGTCCCTCATAAGTAGAGGATTAGTTCAAACTGAACTAAATCAGAGAGGAGCAGTTATAAGTTATAACTAAAGTAAATCTATTTCGCCTATGGAGCGGGGCGGATCGGGCGCCGCTCTGCACCCCTACTTATATGCTTGAAGTATTCTGTGGACAATGGAAAATCTAACCCGGACACATACAATCTTGCTCATCTTAGGCTTAGAGCATGATGTACTGTACTATACATAGAATTTATTTGTAATCACTGTGGAAAGATAGTCATGAATGCAGCAAAGTAAGCCAACATGCTTCTTAGAAGTGCTCTGTTGGCATGCCTTTCAGTTTTGAACAGGGGAAAATATATATTGAGCAGGAGTAGGATTTATTACCAGACATCATATTCTAGATTTGACCTTCAAGAATTCAGGTTACACTATATTTCATTTTTTAAAAGAAATCAAAGAAGCAATCACATATTTATTTACCAAATCAAACAAGTATGGATACCTCTTTCACCCGCAAAAAAAAGTATGGATACCTCCTTTCAAAACATACATATGTATTTCGATAAAAAGAAATACGATGGCACTGACGACCCTGTGACACTTGATCCTCTCAATACAAGATCTGTCTACATCTACAATTTGATCCCTACACTATTGCTGGCGGGTTGCGACTTCCTGCACCCTTCATTCATCTAATACAAATAACCTCTTTCCTTTAATCAGACCTTCTGAATCTCTTTATCCAAAAAGACGTTCTGAATCTTGTATAAGTGAGTTTTCCTGTTAGAGAAAAAACAAGAAACAAGAAATGTTTTATCATATTGCAGATAGTAGAATAGTTATTACAGGGCCATAGAGTTGAACAGATGAACTTAATTCGCCAAGGAAGAATGGCAACTGAGAAGAAAGGTAGCATGGCCTTGATAGTAGTATGTGTAGATGTGCACTGCAACCATTGCAAGGCTCATGTTTGCGAAAATATTTCCCATGGTGTGGACAATAACCCAAGGAAGGGCAGCAACAAGCTGGGAAACAGAAACAAAATTGACGCTAAATTTTCCCATCGTGTTGATCATCTAGATGTTTCTCAGCAAAGTAACTAAAAGGTGATACCGTCCACATGCATAATGCTGGATTCGTTTGCACAATCTACAGGAGAGTCTCCACCGAATGGAAGTGCGTTCCAGAACCTGCAGTAACGAATGTGCAATGTGCAAGAGATGACTAGAGAAAACAACAAAAGCCTGGTTAAATAATTGAAAGCGCTGAAGGCTGAAACTGCTGAACAGCAGTGACAAATGTATTGCTGCTGTATGTGTGCTGTTGGTTGCTCGGAATAGCAGTGTGAATGTCTGAAATTTCACACAAAAACATCTCTGTAATCTGTAGGCAATCCTTGCTCCCAAACCAATGATCTGCAGATACAACCTTACAAATGACTCTAAGCCGAGGAACATTTGGACTGCACTCTGTAATCAACTCTGAAGAACATAGCATCGATTGCTGAACCTGACTGCTGGTGACGTGAAGGCGGGCTACGCCGGCGCCTGTACTAGGAGGACCCTGAGGGCGGATAGGTTCTCAATGCATCGAATGTGCCGGATGCCGGGTCCTAAGTTGATCTTTATAAAGTCAGATCAAATGTTCAAATTTGAAGAAAGCAATATAAATATTTACCATAATAAATATATACATTTAATTGATGAATCCAATAGTATCATTGATTTGCTATTGTAGTTGTTAATAACTACTAGCAAAAGGGCCCGCATTACAACGGAGAAAAAAATCATAATCTTCAACGGTCATAATCACATTTTGCTGCATCACCGACATACACTATCACTCTCAATTTCGTGAAATCAGGAACATTGTTTAAACTCATGAATATTTTTCAAATTTATGAACACTTTCACAAATTTTCTAACATTTTCTAAAATCAAGAATTTTTTGAATACATAAACATTTTATATTATTTGCAAAAAAAATGAACATTTTTAACAATTTTCTTGAATCGGCAATCATTTATAGAATGGACAAACATCATTTTGGAAATTTGTGGAACAATTTTTATAATTTACGAACATTTTTTTTGATTTAATGAACATTATTTGAAATGCATGATCATTTTTTGAATCAAAGAACATTTTATGAGTGAGTAAACTATTTTGTAAGTCACGAACAGTTTTCGAATTTTTAGGATATTTTTCATTCTTGAGCATTTTTTGAATTGGTGAACTTTTGTTCAATTTCATTAACATGTGACATTTTTTGAAATTTCCCAAACATTAGTTTTCATAATTTCTAGCATTTTTATAAAATCACGAACATTTTTGAATCCACAAACATTTTATTTCAAATTCTATTTTTTTATAAATTTTTTGGAAATTTTTGCAGTCCCAAATTATTTAAAGTCGAACAAAACGAAAAAGGAAAATAAAAGAAATTTTAAAAATAGGCCGCCCAGACATGGGCCGGCCCAAACTGGCCCCTTGCGTCTTCTTCAAACGCGCAGAGCGCAATAGAGGAGGTCCATACTGCATGAGCCAGCTCAGGCGGGGATTCCCCTTTGTGAAATATTTTTCATCACTGTAGATGGCATTGGTGGGTAATAATTTACAACTTTGGAGGCAATTTCTATGACGTACCACAATAAGCAATAGCTCTTTTATTATTAGGTATAGATTTATATAGACATGGTCAAACTTTGCCTTCAGACAAAGCTAATATACATAGTAAATAAAAATAGAGAGAGTATTACCTATCAATTCCCGCATGTCGCACCCCATGGTGACTTCAAGGGCGAACCTAGCGTCGCAACCAACTTCCCACTACACCAACCTCACTGCTGAAATGAAGGAAATATGCCCTAGAGGCAATAATAAAGTTGTTATTTTATATTTCCTTATTCATGATAAATGTTTATTATTCATGCTAGAATTGTATTGATCTGAAACCTAAATACATGTGTGAATACATGGACAAACACTGTGTCCCTAGTGAACCTCTACTTGACTAGCTCGTTGATCGTTAAGGTTTCCTAACCATAGACATGAGTTGTCATTTCATAACGGATCATATCATTGGGAGAATGATGTGATGGACAAGACCCATCCGTTAGCTTAGTATATTAATCATTCAGTTTTATTGCTATTGCTTTCTTCATGTCAAATACATGATATCTACTATGCAACCTTTTCTTCAAGAGATGGTGATATAAGTGCAATATGTATGTTAGATATAGGTTTTTGTAATATGAAATTATAAAAATAGCAAGGTAGCAAGTAACAAAACTGAGCGAAAACGGTATTGAAATGCTTCAAAACAAGGCCTAGGGTTCATACTTTCACTACTGCAAGTTCTCTCAACAAGGATAAAATAATTAGATCATATAACAATCCATCAACATGCAACAAAGAGTCACTCCAAAGTCACTAATAGCGGAGAACAAACGAAGAGATTATTGTACGAAACCACCACAAAGTTATTCGTTTCGATCAATCCATTGGGCTATTCCTATAAGAGCATCTCCAACAGCCGCATAATAATTTCGCGCCCAATAAAAGTTATAGCGCGCCACTATAGCACTTTTAATGCGCCGGGATTAACATTGGTTTAGCAGATGCCCAAAATGGGTGTCCAAAAAGCACACATTGCAAATTGTGAAGCGCGCGCAATCCGGAGCCCAAAATATGTTATGCTGCGAGAAGCGTTTTCAGCTGCGCTACTAAAAACTTTTAGCGCTACAGCTTCATTGAGCTGCTCTCGCGCCAAAAACGATTTTTAGTGCCAAGCTCTTTTTGGGCGCCTGTTGGAGATGCTCTAAGTGTCACAAACAAC
Source organism: Aegilops longissima (assembly GCA_021605205.1). NCBI lineage: Eukaryota > Viridiplantae > Streptophyta > Magnoliopsida > Poales > Poaceae > Aegilops > Aegilops longissima. Next base: position 141,211,016 of record CM038682.1, read on the forward strand.
CATAGAGTTCGTAGTGAAATAACACCTTAAGACACCACTACAAAAAAAAGACACATCCGTGACATTTTGGGCCGAACCATTTTTTTTCATCATACATATGACACTTCTATGACGATAATTGTGACAAAACCCGTATCATCATAGATGTGGTGGGCTCCTACTTTTATGACAAAAAACATGATGAAAATGGGCTTTTCGCCCGGGCGGGCCGGAGACGCAGCTGCATGACATTCTTTGGGCTGCTCATGACGGAAAAACCGTGGTAGAAGCGAGGGGAGGAAAATTTCGGGAGTTGCCGGTTACGTGGAGGTCGGGGCCGAAGCGATGCGCTGCTTTCTCGTGACACGGCGATGCTTTGGCTCTAATCAACCCGAGCGAGGCGTTGGGCTCTAACTAAACCCGAGCGACAGACCGCAGTTACGCTGCATCGAACCCGAGGTCGATCGATGGCGTTAATCGAACCCGATGGAGCGATTCTTCGCTACTACCGCTAATCAAGCCGATCGATTGATGAACAAAGAGCGCTATGGGGGGGAGAGGGGGTTTGATGAACAAAGAGCGTGGCATTGCCTCCGGATGAACAGACGCTGTGGTGTGGAGGGCGGATGAAAGAGACAGTGGAGGGGTGTTCGTGGAGGGTGGTTGAACATGACCCTGCTGTGTGGAGGGCTGGATGAACAGAGACGGTGGAGGGGTGCCCGTGGAGGGTGGTTGAACAAGAGTCGATGGAGAAGCGCGGCGGAGGCTGGATGAACAGGAGCCCGTGGAGGCCGGAGGAGGTCAACGGTAGCCCGTGGAGGCCGGAGGAGGTCGACGGTGGAGACGAACAAGATCCCGTGGAGTCCTGCTTTTGCGTACGCCACACCTCCCGGCGAACAGACTCTGCTTTCGACCGTGAAGCGCCCAACACAAGTCCGCTTTCGTCTGCTTTTGCGGCACGCCACACCCTCCCGGCGAACAGACCCCTGCTTTGACCGTAGGGGTCCGCTTGTCCGCTTTGGCGGCACGCCACACCCTCCCGGCGAACAGGACCCCTGCTTTCACCGTAGGAGGTCCGCTTCGTCTGCTTTTGCGGCACGCCACACCTTCCCGATCAACAGACCCCTGCTTCGACCGTAGGAGGTCCGCTTCTCGCAGCGGTATGCCGTGCCCTCCCGATAAACAGGATCCCGCTTCAACGTGGCCGGTCGAACACAAAGCCGCTTCTTCGCAGCGGCACGCTAGGCCTCGCTTCGCCGCTCGCTCTGTCCAAGCCCTCCCGATGAACACGACCACACATTCCGCTCCGACCCAGCCGGTTGGCTCCTCATGAACACGACGACGACGCTGTTTCTCCTTTCCGACCCAGCCATGTACGTGATGCGCGAGTAGGCGCTCGAGACCCTGCTCAGATATACGCGACGCGGGTCAGATTTTCTTTCTTGCACCCTCGCCGCTGACGACGCAGTACATGCTACGCGGCGCTTCTTACTACGACACGCGCGCGCTCTACAACGACCAAGATGTACGCATAACGCTTCTCGACCAGAATGACAACCCTACATACGCTCGTCCTGTGGGTCCCGACCGTCGTGCACTTCCTTGCTCGCGAAGATGTAGCTGGTGGGTCCCAGCAATGTGGGGCGAATAGTTTTTCTTTTGCCCGACACACTTCCTTGCGGCGAAGATGTAGCTGGTGGGTCCCAGCAATGTGGGGAAACATTTTTTCGCGAAATACGATGGCCCGTCCGGTGGATCTCGCTGCCGTGGAGGAATAATTATTTTATGATAATAAGGAGGCACTTCCTTGTGCGCCATGGACCCAGCTGTCACCTCGCATGTACAGCCCACGTCCGATGGAAGCCATTCTTGACCATGTTGACCACGCCGCTACCGAGAGCACCTGTGGCGGTGGACGCACGACGAGGCCTAGGAAGGGACGACGGAGCCGGGAAGACGCGGCAAAGGATGCCCACGCCAGAGGAGTGTGAGGGTTCACCGGTTCGCGGTGTGAGGCCGCCGCCGCAGAATAACAGGTGTGGGTGAGTAGAGGATGGCCTCGCCAGCGGTGGGAGTAGTAGGGCGGTGAGGCCGCCAAGATCGCAGCCGCCACGGAGGCAGGAGCACGAGGCACCACCGACGCTGGTTTGGGCGGCCGGAGCAAGAAGACCAGAGGTTGAAGAAGCACTACGGCCGTTGGATGGACATCGACGGTCATCGGAGCTAGAATCGCAGATATTGACTAAGTTGACAAAGCCCTCCGTCCCCCGCCAACTTAGTAGGCCCACAAGTCAGCCTGCCACTATAATGGGTCCCAGCTAATAGGGGAGTATTCATTTTTTGTGCGTAATAAGGAGGCACTTCCTTGCGCGAAGATATAGTGGCGGGTCCGAGCTGTCCGCCGGCAGTAACATTTTTTTTCGCAAGCACTGAGGTCTTTCGGTGGGTCCCCGATATCGTGGAGGAATCATTATTTTGCGCTGTAATAAGGAGGCATTTCTTGCGCGGCGTCAGGACCCATCTGTCGGCCTCTCCACGCACACCCACTTCAGATGCATGTCGGTCGCTGACCACGTTGACCAGGCCGCCGAGAGCACCAGTGGCGATGGACGACGGCGAGGCCTAGGAAGGAATGACATGGAGGCAGGGAAGACTCGGCAGCTTGTTTCCCACGGAGGGGAGTACGATCAGGCGAGGGTTTATCGTTCGCCCGCCGTCGCCGGAGAATAACAGCAGTGTGGGTGAGTAGAGGATGGCTAGGCCATGATCGGAGTACGGTGGGGGGAGGCTCGCAAGGCAAGACAGCCGGTCATGGGAGGAGGGAGCAGCAGTCCCGCCGGGCGCTTGTTTGAGTGGCTAGAGCAGAAGAGCAGAGATTGAAGAAGACGACGGCCGTTGGATGGACATCCAACAAAGGAGTGCTTGTACGCCAACCTTTTTAAGGGAAGCCTCAAATCTGTGGAAAACAGCATACAGCCCATCTGCCATTATTTCTAATAATTTACAACCCATTTGCTAATTCTTAAGGTTTTTTTAGCCCATATTCTTTTTGTTAGCATTACAGCCCATATTGTGGCCACGGATAAAAAATTATACGAAATTTTGCATATTTCGATGCGGTCCGAACTGTTTTTAATCCTGAAATTTCAACTAACATTCAAACTGATTTTAAAAATAAATGTATATCAATATAAAATCCAACAAATTCTCCACGCATAAAAATTAATGTAATTTAAAATCTCGAAATGAAAAAAAGATATTTGAAACTAATTGCCGGTTTGTTGTGTTTTAAAAATGTACAACCCATTTCTCATTACTGATAGACCATTTTCTCGGCCAGCCGAATAAAGCTCTCCTCGTCTTGAAAGATTTGCAGCCCAACAGGCCTGACAAAGTGACTTACTTGGCAAATCACAAAAAAACTGGGCTGTGGCCTTGGACCCAGCTGTCAGCCTATCCACGACAAGATTTCTTCCGATGGAAGTCGGTCGTTGACCACATTGACCACGCCACCGAGAGCACCAAGGCGGTGGACGACGGCGAGGCCTAGGAAGGGGACGACGTGGAGCCGGGAAGACGCGACAAAGGATGCCCACGCGAGAGGAGTACGAGGGTTCATTGGTCTGGTCATGGGCGTGAGGTTGCCGCCGCCAGAATAACAGGGGTGTGGGTGAGTAGAGGGATACCCGGGCCAGCGGTGGGAGTAGTAGGGGCGGTGAGGCCTCCGCGGCATCACAGCCGCCACGAGAGGCAGGAGCACGCGCACGACCGGGCGCTGCTTTGGGCGGCCGGAGCAAGAAGATCGAGGTTGAAGAAGCACTATGGCCGTTGGATGGACATCGACGGCCACCGGAGCTAGAATCGTTCATATTGACTAAGTTGACAAAGCCCTCCGCCCTCGCCAACTTAGTAGGCCCATTAAGTCAGCCACCCACTATGGTGGGTCCCAGCTAGCGTGGGGTATTCATTTTTGGTGCGTAATAAGGAGGCACTTCCTTGCGCGCGAAGATATAGCTGGTGGGTCCGACCTGCTGCTGCACGCATAATGCGTAATGAGGAACTTTCCTTGCGTGCGACCATGGACCTCGTGGGTCCCAGCCGTCGTTTCCACGCACAGTCCTCTTCCGATGACTCAGATGTTGACCACGCGCCGAGCGCACCGAGGCGGTGGACGACGGCAAGGCCCCTGAATGGAACGACCGGAGATGGGGAAGACGCGCAAGGAGTCGCAGATAGAGAGGAGCGGAAACTTGACTGGTTCAAAAGGGTGGGCCTACACTCGGCAGAGAATAACAGGAGGTGCGGAGGAGGGATGGCATGGCTGTCGGCGGGTAGCGTCACCGAGGAGCGCAAAACAACGCCGCTGGATGCCGAAGGCTGGAGCAGGCGGTTCCGGCAGCGCTGGGGGAAGAAGACGAGAGATTGAAGAAGAATGCCGGCTGTTGGATGTAACTCCAACGCCTTCTTAGGCTTCGACCTACTGGCCCACATGTCACCAGTCCATTTGTTTTTTTAGTCCATTTGGTGGGCTGGGTGAAACAATGATGTAGCATCTATGCAGCCCGTTTAAATCCCATTTGCATTTTTCTCAAATCCATGGACTTGCTGGGCTGGGTGAAAATATCATGTTGGGCTAGACGGAGAAATGTTATAAAAACATAAACACATGATTGCACGTGAGTAAAATCTTTGCAAGCTTATGTACGCAATCACTAGGAGTTAACTTGGCAAGTTATATATAAACAATTATTATTATTATTTTGTAAGAACTTTCAACTTATTTAAATAAAATATCATTTTAATTTGATGAGTTAATAGTTTGTGGGGTATTATTATTTTTAGGCTAGACGGGACAGCTTGAGTTGGTTCTAGGGAAAGTATGGGAGAAAACTCAATTTACATCGAAAAAGAAAGGGAGAAAATTCAGAGACCTGCTGGGTCCACCGAGGAGAGGAATATGTTGGGAGGAATGAGATTCAAAGCACGGCAGCCGAGGAACTAGTTTTTTACTTAACAAGTGAACTAGTTTACATACATAAGCAAATAGCCACTAAAAAAGCAATCAGGTTAATGGGTTCTTAAAAGAAATATTTCGACAAAACAGATAATTACGACACATAGGCTAATGCATGAAACACTCAGATGATAAAGGTGCTTATAAACAGATAAAGTACAACATCTAGACCTTCCCGCACGCTTGATCATGACGCTGCGCTGTCCGTGTACTGCCGGTTACGGAAGCGTACACGCCTCATGTCCAAGATCTGCCTGTACATGTCGAAGATGCGATGCGCCCTGGCCGCCAGAGGTTATGTAGGCTAGATTCAGAGGTACCTCCCACGTGTTCAGGTCGCCTTCTTTCATGTTGGCGTATCGGGGTCGATGATGGTCTCGCGAGGTCAACCACGAGTCCTTCTCCTACCCGCTGTCGATGATCTTGTATTGCTTTTGGATGTCGACAAGCTTGTTGCACCAGATGGCCGAATCGCTATGCTCTTCCTTCTCTCCACCGTAGCGAAGGTGCAATCGGCGCTGCCGATGAAACGGGCGAATGCTCCGTAACCCGGTGCAGCCATAGGATCGAGGCGAGGCAGAGCTTCACCGAGTCCGTGACGTTGATGTACATCACATTCAACTTGGTGCAGCCATAGGACTGAACGGCAAACTAAACCCTTCAAGTCCATATCCAGCAGCTCACCCTCGGATCGCCATTGGAGTCTCTTCGAGTGAACGAGTGTGTAGGCGGCGGCAAAGAATTGCTTTTTCAGCTCTTGGGGAACTGGATTCAACAAGAAGCTGAGTGTGTACAAGCGACAACAAGCATTACCCTCCTCGTCCGCTGCACGCCCGCGAAGATGCACCTCGCACATTCAAACGCCTCCATTAAGAAACCTACTCCGCCACACGCCGGTTCACGAGCGGGTCAGTATTAGTATCAGAATAACAGGAGTCAGTGGTCACTTTACTTAAATTTAATTAGCTTTAATAGAAATTTATACTTAAAACAAGCAATGCATTGGCTCGTTCTATCGCTGCCACGGATCAACATGCACAACAATTAGAATTATTATTCTAAGGACGCATTAACGATCATCACATTTGTCGACTTTCACAAAGATAATACTACCAAGTTTGAACTGTTTGTTATGGTTGCTGTCCTCGCATCATCATGCCGTGTTTCCCAGCTTGCAAGATTCAGAACCAACAAATAAGATCCAAATAATAAGTACAACAATGATGCCTACACATCTCATTGATTCTCAGCTTGCAAGATTCAGATCCAACAAATAAGATTCAAATAATAAGTACAACAAAGATGCCTACACATCTCATTGATTCCCACCTTGCAAGATTCGAACCAACCCATTAGAGCCTTTTGATAAAGTGAATATCGGGATTAAATCCATCTTGGCTAGCCATGTCATACAATCAAGAACTTGGCGAATGCTCTTGACCGTCACAACATCTCGTAGTTGAGTATTCCTGCTGCACAAAGATGTTTGCACATCACAAACAAGGAGACAGGAGAGCATGATTTCACTTTAATAGCGGCCTCCTTGAACTCAACCTCCAGCTCCACTAGGATGAGGTCTTCCGGAGTTCCATGATTCAATTCATGCCTTTTTCTCTGGGTTCACTGAAATGAAGCAAAGATTGCATCATTCAGCTAGCAAGAAGTACTTGCTCGTGAGCTGGCAGGTTCTTCTTTAGTAGTTGCAATCAAATTGGGGAACATTAAGGTTGGCTGTCCGGCTCATGTAAGGTGCAACTATAATTTTCTTATCCTTTGTGCAGTTCCACAAAATAAAGTGCCATTGTGGTGACAAGGACGGCTCCATCTTGCAAAGGCTAATAAAATGTTGCACGAGATTACCAAGAGAACTTGACGGAGATATTGAAGCTCCAATCACCATTTTGTGCAGTTCCACCAAAATTGAGAGATGTTGCCCACGTGACATTTTAGTTGAACTGCACAAGACACTCATTCCAAAAAAGTGTTTTGTGCAGTTCACCAAAAGGTCACAATAGCAACAAGGTGAAATGGATATCCCTATCTCGCACAAAATGATAGAAAGTAAACAGTTGCTGGTCAATAAGAATATACTGAAACATATACAAAATGAAAAGAAACATCTTAATTATGGTCATGGCAATCACACAAGGACAAGAGAAATTTTAAACGTCAAGAATGATTCATGTTACCGTAAGCATTACGATCAACAATGAGATTCCTCGATATGGGATTACTTTAATGGTGGCATTGCTTGTTTACTGCATACGTGAAATCAACAGCAGCTAAAGAGTTGGTTTAAGGGCATGGGACCGTGGGGACACCAGGACACTCAAAGAGCGTAAAGGAGCAACTTACTTATCATACTAGGGAAAACAGCGGGAGAGCCATTTGTAACACAGTTTAATTGCATCTTATCACTGGAGGCATTAGATTAACAATAACACTGGTTAGACATGTCCCTAAGGTAACAAAGGTGATCGCTTCATTTTACATGCGCCTTACATTAAAAAGGGAAAAGGTTGGTATAAGGACATGCGATAAAGGACGATCAAAGACAATGTACCTACAAGGAGGCATAAAGTGGTGATGTCGAGCTTGTTCACGCTATGTGAGGGCAGCAAACCTAATCCTCGAGACCTTTACTATGTGAGGGCAGCAAATCTAATCCTCGAGACCTTTTACTATGTGAGGGCAGCAAATCTAATCCTCGAGACCTTTACTATGTGAGGGCAGCAAATCTAATCCTCGAGACCTTTACTATGTGAGGGCAGCAAATCTAACTCGAGACCTTTTACAATGTGATGGCAGCAAATCTAATCCTGGACATACTCGCTGACTTGTCCACCAGCCGCCACTTTCTATCCTTTTTCAACCAATAATAGATCTGTTCCTTATCCAGTTTGTACCGCGCTTTTCCCATTATTTCCTTTTCAACCAAGAGACCGGTTGGGTATCCGTCTCTACTACTTTCACCATATTATTTCCTATTTGAATCAAGTCCTAGATTCATGCTACAACTTTCTGTTGGGTTCTACGGTAGGGTGCGCCGATCGCAAATTAAAAATTCCTACGCAGTAACATCCAGAACATGCTACGGAGATGGATCACATCGTTACCACTAGACGCCAGCAGGTCGCAGCGGAAGAAGAGTTAGGGGCAGCGTCCGCGTGGATCGCCTCCTCCTCATTCGATCTCCTCGAGCGCCCGGTGTTTTCAATCCCACGACGAAGTTTGCCGGAGCGGTGCAAGTGCACCGCCTAATGGTATCCGCAGGCGGGAGGAACGCCTGCGGCGGACTGCTAGGTCCGATCACACAACCGGCGGCGAGTGGAGGTGGCTCGAGGTCAAGCGATCAACCTCCCGAGGTCAAGCGATCTGCCTCGAGGCCAAAGTGTTCTCACACCTCAGATTAAAAGCCCGCGCGAAAGTGTGCCGCACCTCCACTTTATATAGGCGTCCGTCATGAGCTCAACACTTGGGCCTCGCGACGGACCCTAAAGCCCAAAGTCTACTCGGTCACGTTCCTAGTCCAGTTCGGATCACATCCCACCAGGTCCTACAAACCGACCTCGTAGGTTCCTTCCCTTGCTGCCACCCCTTAGGTTCAAGTCAGCTTGGTCATAGTTCGATCACCTCCGACTACATGGCTGGTAGCGCCTCTAGCAAGGCGTGCCGACCACCAAGCGCACGATGAAGCTGGTTAGGCTAACTGCATAACGTGTCACACTTCTGCTCCTTTGCCACACGATATATGTTGTCGAGCTCAAGGCGAGACTGTCATCCTTGTGCTAACCCGACCTCTTTTTCGCTCCAAAGGATACCGACCACAATCCGGATTATCTCATAATCCTTGTCGCATGGCCATGCTATTCCTGGTCGATCACACGAGGGGCCCAGAGTATATCTCTCCCGATCGGAGGGGCAATCCCATCTTGCTCGACCATGTCTCGCAGCATGGGACCGGACAAACCCAAACCTACCTTTGTAACTACCACCACGGAGTAGCGCTTGGTCGGCCCAAAGCAAGTCTATCACCATCTCGAGTACATGCGCCACTCAGGTCTTAGGACATAGAACGATGTTGTACTAGAGACTCACATATGACATATCGCCATGCCTCATAGTTGGGTCTGTCCGACTCGACCTTATTCGACTGGATCCGACTATGTCGAATCCGACCAGACCTTTCCAAGTCCATATTATCCGTTAGCATCCAATGCTCCATGGCTAGTGAGACCGAGCCATCGACGTGTCATATGTTAGTCTAGTCGGCTGCCATGGCCCACACAGCCCTTTCGAGTAGGGACCTTTAGGACAGTCATCATACAATGCATAGTCCCACAAACAAGTCACATACTTGCCGATACACATCATTGATAATGTCCAAGGACTATCTTTATTCATAAACACATAGGAAATATCATCATACATGATTGCCTCTAGGCATATCTCCAACAGTCTCCCACTTGCACTAGAGTCAATCAAATAGACATCGAATGCCCATAGCTCTAACGTGCCCCTCATGCTTGGATTGTGGAAGCGCTTAGTCAACGGATCTGCAACATTTGCATCCGTGTGAATCTTGCATAACTCTACATCACCATTCTTACGATCTTCAGACGTGATATTTCCGGTCTATGTGTCCGACCTTGTGGTGATTCCTCGCCTTGGCTTGTGCGATGGCACCGAATTATCACAATAAAGGTCCAACGGTTTCACCGAGGCTGGGAAAATACCAAGATCATCCAGAAAATGCCGGATCCAAACACCTTCCTTTGCAGCTTCACAAGCCGCAATGTATTCGCTTCGTGGTAGAATCGCCACCGTGATCCTGCTTGGAACTCATCCAAGGCAATCGCGCCTCCGCTCAGACGCATACGAATCCAGATCGTGATCGACATCATCTCTCGCCGGTTTGGAAACTAGCATCGACGTAACCCTCACGACGAGCTCTCCTCACCTCCATAAACTAGGAACATCTCTTTAGTCCTTTTCGTGTACTTCAAAATAGTCTTTACCGCTGCCCAAAGGACTCTCACCGGGTTGGCCTCGGTATCTACTTGTTAGGCTTATTGCAAAAGCAACATCAGGCCTTGTACATATCATGGCATACATGATGGATCCGATTGCCGAGGCATACGGAATCCTGCTCATCCCGCTTCGCCATCGATGTCAAGGACTCGAGTCTCGCTTAGCCTTATACCATGTGAGAGCGGCAAGAACCCTTTCTTCGCTTCACTCATGTTGAACCGCTTCAACACTTTATCTATATACGTGTTCGCTTAAGCCGAGCAGCCTCCTCGATCTATCTCTATAGATCTTAATGCCTAAAATATAGACTGCCTCACCAAGGTCCTTCATCGAAAACTTGCCATTCAATGATTCTTGACCGAAGTTTAGCATCGAAACATCGCTCCCGATCAGTAGTATGTCGTCCACATACAAGATCAAAACACTATCGAGCTCCCACTTAACTTCTTGTATAAACAAGAGTCCTCTTCGCTTTTGATGAAACCGAGACCAGGACAACCTCATCAAAACGAATGTTCCAACTCCGAGATGCTTGCTTCAACCCATAAATGGATCTCTTGAGCTTGCATACCTTACTAGTGCTAGTCGGATCGACAAAACCTCGGCTGTATCATATACACGCCCTCGGTTAAATTTCCGTGAAGGAAAGCCGCTTGACATCCATCCGCCATATCTCGTAATCGAAATATGCAGCTATAGCTAGTATGATCCTCACCGATTTCAGCATCGCTATCGCGCAGTAAGTCTCGTCAGTAGTCAATTCCTTGAACTTGTCCATAACCTTTAGCTTAAGTCGAGCTTTGTAGATCTGAACATTTCCATCCACATCGGTTTTCTTCTTAAAGACCCATTTGCAACCAATGGCGTTATGCCTGTGGCGGATCAACCAAGTCCTGCACTTGATTCTCATCCATGGACTTTAACTCGATCTCATGGCCTCCAGCCATGCCTCGAATCTGGCTCACCATCGCTTCGTGATACGCGGGTCGCTGCCGCTTTTAGCAACAATACATCACGCACTCTGCGCAATCTCTCCGACCTTCGTGGTTTCGTGCCGCCCACTACGGGTTCCCCGACCGATTCTGTATGATCTCATCACCACCGAGCCGCCCTCGAGTGGTCCTCGATTTCTTCGAGTCGAACCGCCCTCCCATCGGCCTCCCGACCGAGAAACTCTTTCTCAAGGAAAACCCTGCTCCGAGCAACAAACACTTTGTTCTCTTCCGGTTGTAGAAGCTATATCCCAAGGTTTCGGATATCCCACTTAATATGCATTTATCCGACTTGGGTGTAAGCTTGTCCGACATAAGTCGCTTGACAAATGCTTCACAACCCCAAATCTTTAGAAAAGACAAACCGACTCTTCCCATCCACATCTCATGCGGTGTCTTGTCTACGGATTTTGATGGTACCTTATTATGTGAAAGCTGCAGCTTCTAGAGCGATCCCCAAAATGACAAGGGTAAACCGATTTGTTTCATCATAGACCGGACCATGTCCAACAAGGTCCTATTCCTCCGCTCGACACACCATTTCTCCGTATGCATCTGGAGGTGTGAGCTGAGGTACTATACTCGACTTTTCAGATGATCATCGAACTCGCTCATGTACTCACCTCCACGATCAGATCGCGAAGCTTTATAGTCTTGCCGAGCTGATTCTCAACCTCGCTCAAACTCTTTGAACTTTTCAAAGTCTCCGACTTGTGCCTCATCAAATAGATATATCCATATCTACTCAAGTCGCCGGTAAAAGTCAATGGCATCGATAGCCACCCGGCAGTTGTGCTCATTGACCACACACATCACTATGTATAAGTTCCAATAGTTCGGACGCCTCTCGCAACTCTTTGCGAAGGAGACTTAGTCATCTTGCCGAGCAAGCATGATTCACATGTCTCGAACGACCAAGTCGGACGGGTTAGGAGCCCATCATCATGGAGCTTCTTCATGCTTCGCATTAATGTGTCCAAGCCGCAATGCCGTAAGTATGTCGGATTTATCTCATTTGGCTTATGCCTCTTGACATTCACGTTATAGACCGTTCCTGTTCTAGATTCAATATAAATAGCCCATCAACAATGGGTGCATAGCCGCGGAACATACCATTCAAAAATATCGAACAACCATTGTCCTTTAAATTGAATTCATAACCTTGACTCATCAAACATGAGGCAGAAATAATGTTCCACTAAGTGCAGGAATGTAATAACAATTATTCAATTCCATAATGAATCCGAAGGAAGTCGGAGCTGCATCGCGTCGACCTCCAACGCAGCAACTCTTGCTTTGTTGCCGACCTCGATGTCAATCTCCCTTGTGCCACACGCCTAGTTCTTACCAGCCCCTCAGACGAGTTGCAAATATGAACAACCGATCCGTATCAAATACCCAAGAGCTACTAGGTATGTCAGCAAGGTAAATGTCTATAACATATGCAACAAGTGTACCTTTGCCTCAAGAAGCATTTCCGCCTTCTTGCCATGCTCGCAAGCCACTTGCTATAGTTTCTCTTCCAAAGGACCGGTCTCCTTGCAATGAAAACAAACGGTCTTTGAGTCCGTCCAGACTTTGCAGCGCAGAGGTTACCATCTCCGCGCCCTTTGCCTTAGCCTTTTTCTTGGACCAACTCTTCTTGAACTTAGTCGATTTTCGCACCATCAACACTTGATGCGCCTTTCTTAATATCCTGCTCGCCACCTTGAGCATCCCATGCAATTCAGTGAGCTTCTTATCCATGCCATGCATATGATAGTTCGAGATGAACGCCCCATAGTCGGGCGGAAGAGAACCCGCAACAGCATCAAGAGTCAGCTCATCCAAGAGCGGAAGCCCAAACGATCCAAAGCTTGCACATATCCGATCATCTTGATCACATGTGGGCTCTGGATCACCTTCCTTCAGCTTGCAATCCATCAAGGATCGCCAGACGTTGAACCTTTCGGTCCTAGCTCTGTCTCAAACATGCTCTTGAGACTCTCGATCATATCATAAGCCTCAACATTTTCAAATGCTGTTGCAAATCGGCTCCATACAAGCCAAAGATCGACATCTGATCTCCTTGATTCATCAACGAAGTTTCGTAGGCATTTTTAGCTGTGGCACTAGCATTATCAGCAGGTTCCTCCGAAGTGGATCCTCTAGAACATGTTCCTTTTATCGTGCTTGAGAACAATTTCAGATTTCTATACCAGGTGGTAAAATTTGTTCCATTCAGTTTATCCTTTTCCGAATTGATTTCAATGCAAAGTTGGGTTGAGCAGGTGGTGCCATTGATCTACAAATGTAAAATATGCAATCACTAAGCAATGTGTTTATGTAGAGTAATTCTAGCCTAAACAGAAATACTCCCATCAAGTCAAGATCCTCCGCAAACTCTCGTGATTCAGATCCGACTAGCGATGCGATTAGTGAGCTTTAGCATCATCGCTAGCCAACATACCTATCCGTAAGCAACTCCTTGCTAATCGTGATTCTATACGACTTCGCCGATCGGGAAGGTATCTCATACCCCGCCCCAACCTTCTTTGCCACAAGGCCCAAAACCGCTTTGATAGCCTTGTCAAGTTAACTGATGCAAAGGTATGTCCGTGTCCGACATTTAACCCTTCAGCTCAAGGACACCCAGAAGCACCCCAATTTTATGAGCCCACTACTAGATTTATTTTGACGTATAAGGTGCAACATCGGGATGGCAATTCGCTTGATATTCATGAGGGATCATTCTATCATTTTAACATGCATAGAAACAAAGAAGCATAACAATCACAAATATAACACATATTGTGAAATAGTATGGCTCCTTCATGGACGCTTCTTCCGTGTCGGCTCCGATTCGGCGACCATCTACTTAACTCCATCTTGTTTGTCACGCCGGACGCCAAGCCGCCAACCTGATCTCTATTATCCAACTACTACAACTAGTAATGAATTTTACATAGAGTCACAAGTCGCACACGCAGGTCGTTATACAATATAATGACAGCACTTTATTCTCGCCGGTCGACAAACATGACACGCAGCCACGATAAATTACACACATGCATCACATACACATGAGCCATACTATCCACATCAAACCTGCAAAACAAAGTTATGCATAGAATCGCATTCTACCGGTTTGTGTGGCGGTACGAATACACGGCGCCACGCACATGCTTTCGTAAATCACAGATCACATCTCAACTCCGATCACGCCAATTCTCCGATCCGACCGATCTTATCGATCATCGCTAATCCGATTCGGATTTACGCTTCACCGTTAACCCATGGCGGCGATGACCGACCGTAGGGTAGATCGTCACGACCTCATCGATCCCGATTTACGTAAAATATAGCCTCAACGATCCCCATGTGCAGTTGATCACATCAACCGTGCACATAGCCGATCTTATCAAGGACAACAGATCTCATCCGCCGCCCACATATCTAATATGCATACGATCTGAATCCAAATCCTATAATGAGGCTCGATACCACCGCGGTTCTACGGTAGGGTGCGCCGATCGCAAATTAAAAATTTCTACACGCAGAACATCCAGAACATGCTACGGAGATGGATCACAGCTTCGTTACCACTAGACGCGCAGCGCCGCAGCGGAAGAAGAGTTGGGGCAGCGTCCGCTGCGGATCGCCTCCTCCTCGCTCGATCTCCTCGAGCGCCCGTGTTTTCGATCCCACGCACGAAGTTCGCCGGAGCGCGCAAGTGCACCGCCTAATGGTATCCGCTGCAAGGGAGGAACGCCGCGCGGCGGACTGCTAGGGTCCGATCACACACCGGCAGCGAGTGGAGGTGGCTCGAGGTCAAGCGATCAACCTCCCCGAGGTCAAGCGATCTGCTCCCGAGGCCAAAGTGTTCTCACACTCAGCCAAAGCCTGCGAGTGTGCCGCACCTCCACTTTATATAGGCGCCCGTCATGAGCTCAACACTTGGGCCTCGTGACGACCCTAAAGCCCAAAGTCTACTCGGTCACGCTCCTAGTCCAGCTCGATCACATCCACCAAAGGTCCTACAAACCGACCTCGAGGTTCCTTCCTTGCTGCCACACCCTTAGGTTCAAGTCGGCTTGGTCATAGTTCGATCACCTCCGACTACATGGCTGGTAGCGGCCTCTAGCAAGGCGTGCCACCACCAAGCGCATTTATGAAGCTGGTTAGGCTAACCTGCATAACGTGTCACACTTCGCTCCTTTGCCACACGATATATGTTGTCGAGCTCAAGGCTAGACTGTCATCCTTGTGCTAACCCGACCTCTTTCGCTCCAAAGGATACCGACCACAATCCGGATTATCTCATAATCCTTGTCGCATGGCCATGCTATTCCTGGTCGATCACACGAGGGGCCCAGAGTATATCTCTCCCGATCGGAGGGGCAATCCCATCTTGCTCGACCATGTCTCGCAAAGATGGGACTGGACAAACCCAAACCTACCTTTGTAACTACCCACCACGGAGTAGCGCTTGGTCGGCCCAAAGCAAGTCTATCACCATCTCGAGTACATGCGCCACCGTGTCTTAGGACATAGAACGATGTTGTACTAGAGACTCACATATGACATATCGCCAAGCTGCCTCATAGTTGGTTCTCGTCCGACTGGACCTTATTCGACTCGGATCCGACTATGTCGAATCCGACCAGACCTTTCCAAGTCCATATTATCCGTTAGCATCCAATGCTCCATGGCTAGTGAGACCGAGCCATCGACCGTGTCATATGTTAGTCTAGTCGGCCAAGGCCCACACAGCCTCTTTCGAGTAGGGACCTTTAGGACAGTCATCATACAATGCATAGTCCCACAAACAAGTCACATACTTGCCGATACACATCATTGATAATGTCCAAGGACTATCTTTATTCATAAACACATAGGAAATATCATCATACATGATTGCCTCTAGGCATATCTCCAACACTTTCCCCTTTCTTCGTTGTTTGAACAAAGCCCTAGATTCGAATGCATGAAGTAGCTTTACCTCTAATAATACTATAAATTTAGGTGGCTTTGGAAGAGCTGATGGGAGTAGAAAAGATGCACATGCGCACACGTGGGGAGTCAGAGAGCAAGGTCGCTTCAAGAACTTATACCGAGGGTTGCCGGATGTAGGCGGCGGCAGGTCGGATCATGGACAATACGGCAGGGAGGAAGAAGGGTCGAGGACCTCCCGAGCCGGGCGCCGTGGTTGGAGAGAACGGCACGGGCAGAGGATCGGCCCCTCCGCAGCTGTGGGTTTCTCCTCGGCGGCGATGACCGCTGGAACGATGCACCTTTTAGTCCTTCATGCGACACCGCCAAGGGATCCGCCGATCTTGTGACCAGCTGTGAGCAGCGAGAAAATGTTGCTACCGCTGTCTTGTTTATATCCGAGAGGATGAGAGAATGAAGAGAGCAACCTCGTAAAGCAAGCGCCAGCCCTCAAGGCCCATATATAGTGGAGTGATTATCTTTTTCTCTCCACAACAAGCTGCTTCAATTTGTGTACGTGGCATTAAAGAAAAGAAACTCTATTTAAGGTGACTACTCTACTACTCCTACTTACTATTACAAGATATTTTCCGTCCCGGTTTATAGGTCCTTTATAGTTTGTGCCAATTTTGACTAAAGATTTAACTAACAAAACTTTAATGCATGTCAAGAAAATTATCTCATTGGATTCAGATTTGAACATTGTTTTGAAAAATATAATGTTTGGTGACATGCGTGAACATTTTCTTAGTTTAATCTATGGTCAATATTTGGCACTCTAAATACAATGGGGACCAATAAACCCGGACAGATGTAGTATTGTTCACTTGTGCTCCCCGCCTCCATTCATTGAACAACCCCACGGTGAATAAACATACAGTAAGTATCAGTATTTATATAGAACGTAACAAGGTTGAACTATTTTCACAGAGTTAAAAGTTGAGGGCGGGCTTTTCCCGCCAAGATGCGCTGCGCTTTGTAGGCGGTTTGATAGAGAGGCGAGGAGGGTGAGCGAGTGGGGCTGTGCGATTTGACGGCGCTACATCGCTGGAAAGACTTATGATATGACCACTCACTATAGTCATGAATTATCGGGCCCGACCGGGTGATGCCCCTTCCGCTCCGCCTCTAACTGGGTGCATGACAGTCCACCCTGATAAGGAGAGATATATTCTCCGTTTCCTAAATATAAGTCTTTGGAGAGATTTCACTATGGATCACATACGGAGAAAAATGAGTGAATCTACACATAAAATGCATCTATATACATCCGTATGTGGTCCATAGTGAAATATCTACGAAGACTTATATTTAGGAACTGAGGGAGTACTACTGTGTCGGAGGAGTGCGAACCACGGCAGCCCAGTTGAACCAGCGCATGTAACCACGGTAGCCCAAAGGAACCAGGAGAGAAAACAATGTGGTGATATGGCCATAAAAACAATGTGTCTGTCCACATCAGAGCATGTACAAGAATACTCTTTGTTTGGATCCTCGAGTTAGAGCTAGTTTGGGTTGAAATAGCCTCAAATTATCGAAACAAGAGGGGTTAGTTTGAGCTAGTTTGCTCT
Source organism: Aegilops longissima (assembly GCA_021605205.1). NCBI lineage: Eukaryota > Viridiplantae > Streptophyta > Magnoliopsida > Poales > Poaceae > Aegilops > Aegilops longissima. The sequence goes on from CM038682.1 coordinate 141,228,574, forward strand.
AACCCAGCTAAAAAACTAGCCCGTGGAGAGGTTCTAATTGGGTTAGTTATCCTCGGCCCACTAAAAGAGAACTAAAAATCTCACCCGCTCCGCACTAGATCGCCTCCCCAAAAATCTCACCGCCCACACCAAATCGCCCTCCCTCTCGCACGACCTCTCTGCTCCCATAGGTCCGCCTCACCAAGCGCCACTCGCCTCTCTCTCCTCCGCCGCCTCTCGCTCGGGCCTCCGCCGCCTCTATCTCCGCCGCTCTCCTCCGACCTTCAAGGTCGCCTGCCCCTTCACAACAAGCTTTTCTCCTTCTGTCAGAGGCATGGGCGGCAAGATCTACTGTGGAGGCTGCAGAGGGGTGAGTTTGTCTGTCCTTCTCTGCCTCACGGCCATATCATTGATCTTGCTTGCTCTAGCGCTAATTCTGATTTGGAAAAGTAGATCCCATCAAACTTGCTATAGATTTGTGGCACACACATGGAATTGTTTGATGCTGCTTGAGGAGGTAATAAATCTTTCTAGAGGCCCAAAGATTCAGGTCACCTTTCTAGGTATTTCAATTTGTGCTTGCATTATTTGTAGAGGCCCAAAGATTTAGTTCACCTTCTAGGTATTTCAATTTCAGGCTTGCATTGTTTCTAGAGGCCCAAAGATTCAGTTCACCTTTCTAGGTATTTGAGTTTCTGTGCTTGCATTATTTCTAGAGGCCCAAAGATTCAGTTCACCTTTCTAGGTATTTCAGTTTCAGCTTGCATTATTTCTAGAGGCCCAAAGATTCAGTTCACCTTTCTAGGTATTTCAGTTTCAGTGCTTGCATTATTTCTAGAGGCCCAAAGATTCAGTTCACCTTTCTAGGTATTTCAGCTTTCATTTGCATTATTTCTAGAGGCCCAAAGATTCAGTTCACCTTTCTAGGTATTTAAGTTTGTGCTTGCATTATTTCTAGAGGCCCAAAGATTCAGGCCACCTTTCTAGGTATTTCAGTTTCAGGCTTGCATTATTTCTAGAGGCCCAAAGATTCGTTCACCTTTCTAGGTATTTAAGTTTCAGCTTGCATTATTTCTAGAGGCCCAAAGATTCAGTTCACCTTTCTAGGTATTTCAGCTTTTGTGCTTGCATTAGTTCTAGAGGCCCAAAGATTCAGTTCACCTTTCTAGGTATTTTAGTTATAGGCTTGCATTATTTCTAGAGGCCCAAAGATTAAGTTCTGGCCAATGGGCAAGCGGCCCTGCTACCCATGCCGGTGTCGATTTTAACTCGCAAGGGTCAAGGCCGAGGGGTTCCTTGGCTTGGGCTCTACAGAGCCTTCCTCCAGAGCGACAATGGCGAAGCCCTCCTCGGCGCGTGAGGGCTCCGGCTCCCTCCCTATCGTGAACGACTCCGTGATGAGTTAGCTCATTCTTTGTTTCATGAAGTGTTTTTTATTTTGTAGCTTGATTGATTACTTGTATGTTTAAGTGGGATATCTCATTTGTATGGACAAAGTAAAATTATCATGTTTTGCATGCTTGATTTGTATAGATGGTTCGCTTATGTCAATTGTGAGCGGAGGAGGCCATAGAAGAGCCGCCACACCAAGAGGGTGCTTGGATCCAAGGGACTTATTTTAGTCCACTAAAATAGGGTCCAAAGTAGTCAAATGATTGAGATAGAGCATTTATTGTCAATCTAACCTCGCCATCCATACACCTCTTTGGTTTAGAGTTAGTTCAGGTTAGAATCTAACTCTAACCTCTAACTGAGTTAGAGTTCTCCTCGCTCTCGGTTCATCGCCATCATACTTTCCCCATTCCTGTGTTTTCAGATCCGCGAATCAAAGAGGCCCTTTTTTTCGAAAATCAAAGAGGCCCTTAGACCGGTTTAGGTCCGGCCATTTTTATAAACTTGTTATGTCCAAAATTTAATGAACGTGTTCGCTTCCATGAAAATAATCCGTTTCATGTAGTAATTCATTGATTTATTTATTCTTCTGTGGGGTTTGCATGTAATTCGTGAGGTCTGAAATGTAAAGTACCCTTGATATGCTCCAGTCGCATGCACTATGACCCAGATGCTCTATGTCCCACATGTCGCGTAATGGGAGCACGTGGAAATAGCCTAGAGTACATATAGGAGGATAAATGCATGAAAAATATGTACTGTGAAGCGAAGCCGCAGTTCAAAAGGAGACCTAAAGTGATGACAGCTATAGGTCGACGCACCCAACTAGTGGTACTAGACATACGACTAATTTTTCCTCAAAAAAAAGAGGCACGAGTGCTCAGATTCTATTCTATAAACACGAGTCCCATCTCGACAACACAGTCTGTAAGCAGCTAGCTCTCCTCCCCGCCTTCTTCTAATTCTAAACTCGGCCGACGCCTGGGTGGGGTGGGTTTGCTCAATCGGCCCCACCTCACAAAGGAAAACGTTACGATCGAATAAAATTGCCATATACTCCTCCGCTCATAAATATAAGCCTTTTTAGATACTAGTTCAAATGGAATACAACATACGATGTATGAAGACATAGTTTAGAGTGTAGATTCACCATTTTGTTCGTATGTAGTAGTCATCTTGCTGGAATCTTTAGAAAGACTTATATTTGGGAACGAGGGAGTACTATACTAATAAAACATTAAGGCCACGAGGCGATGCAAAGGTTGGTTACAGGAGGCAAGAAGAAGAGATGCATCCATCGACGACGCCCCTCCTCGACTCAGTGGCGCCGCCCACCGAACGGCGCTTAAGTAGCAGCTGCTTTGTGGCTGTGTCGACGTGTTTTCAACAATGGCGCCCAAAGATTCCAGCCACCGGAAGAAGGCCAACGCTTTTCTGCCCTCGCTGTTTTGTAGTGGCCTATGTAGACGATTTCTCAGAGACGGGATGTGCAGGTCGACGGTTCTTGCATGGCAAGAGCTGCGCAAGGCGAAAGGACCTCAAGGTGCACATTCTTCGTCATGACCGGCACCTGCAGGCCACCTGTGGCTTGAAAGAGTTCATCACCATGTAGGCCGATGAGGGTGGCAGGCAATGAGGAGCCCGGCCGCAGGTCGGAGCAGAGACGCAAGGTCGTCCGCGCTTCTTGACGGCGGTGAACTTATGGATGGAGTTGACCATCATGTCATCCATGCGAGGGCCTAGCCGATGCGTGGGAGGGCTACGACGCCTCAATGGTCGCCAAAGACTGTCTGGAACGCCAGCGTTATGGGCCATAGGCCGGGCGCTTGATGATTTGGCACAGCCGATCGCCGCCTGGCCCATCGCTCCATAGGTGCTTGTGGCTTCGTCACTTGGTCTTGGATTGGAGTGAGCAGTGTTGCGCAGAGACTTGGGAGTAGATGGATTGGAGTGGTGGGGTGCCTTTATTATATGAGAGTCCAAACTCTGTTGTATTCACATCGGCTGGCTCTATTCTCGCTTCTCCAATTAATTCTCTACATGTAATTGAGGATGCATCATTGACTGCTCAACGTCTCGAACCGCTACCCTCTTCCTCCTTGGCATTCAAGCACCTATGGACCCGCCAACGATTTAGGTGCCTATGGTGACTTCAGAAATT